>BLKR01003880.1:0-95000 GCA_011170035.1 Teleogryllus occipitalis
TTTTTTTTTTTTTAATTATGTTTATTGTTCTATTGGTGGTTACATGGTTCAGTATTTTCACACTCTTTCACATGTTTTTTGTGTGACTTATAACTAAACTAATCTAAAACTATGTCTAATGTATCTACTACTCAGGTGTAGGATGCTCATTGAGTACCTACGCTTAGTTTACATCTGTGAATATTTTTAGGAAGGCATGTATCGGGTGTCTATTACGGATTCGGGTCGGAAAATCGTTCAGAGTGGCTAGGTTGTAATGGGCTATTTGGTTTATGGAGGATATATTTGAATAGAAGTTGTTCGAGAGATGAGCTATGTGGTGGTTGATGGATGGTAGTTGTAGTTCTCTATGGAGTTGATCATTAGAAATGAACCATGGGGCGTGGGTGGCTAGTCTTAAATATTTATTTTGGATTATCTGGATTTGATTTATGTTTGTCTGTGAGGCGTTTGTCCAAATGGGGCAGGCATACAACATTAGAGGTCTGATTATTGTTTTATAAAGGGTTATGGCATTGTTTAAGGAGAGTTTGCTTTTGTGATTTAGTAATGGCTTTAGCTGTATTAATTTAATTTTTGCCTGTTGAATTTTCGTTGCTATGTGTGTTTTCCAGGTTAATCTTGTATCGAATTTTAGACCTAAATATTTAACGGTTTGGTTGTATGGTGTCCAGGGGATTACATTGTTATTAACTTGGAGTGGAGTGGGGGCGGCGAATGTTCTAAGAGAGAATATTTTGGCTGTTGATTTGGATGGGTTGAGCTTGATTTTCCATTTTAGGGACCAATCTTCTATGCTTTTTAAATGCAGTTGAATTTTATTACAGATTTGATTTAATGAATGGTTGGACATGAATATGGCAGTATCGTCAGCAAATTGTGCGATATGTGTGTATGGTGAGGTAGGTAAATCGAATGTGTATAGGTTGAAAAGGGTGGGTGAGAGGGGGGATCCTTGGGGAAGTCCTGCTTTTATTTTGCGGGGATTGGAAACGTGCTTTTCTATTGTTACTGTAAATGTTCTGTCTGCTATAAAGTTTTTAATGATTTGTAGTAGGTAATTTGGAGTTCCTATGGTTTTTAGCTTATATATTAGGCCTGGGTTCCAAACTCTGTCGAACGCCTGTGAAATATCTAGAAAGGTGGCTATAGTGTGTTGTTTGTTCTGGAAGGCAGTATGGATGTGTTCGGATATTCTAAGTAGTTGGTGTGAGGTGGATAATTTATTGGTGAAGCCAAATTGGTGTTTCGGTATGGTCTGTGTTATGTTTAGGTGTTTATTTAATCTTTTTAGTATTATTTTTTCTAGGATCTTTGATAGTGACGGGAGGAGACTGATTGGTCTATAGCTTTCGGTATGGTTATGATTTTTATGGGGTTTGGGTACGGGGATTATGTTCGAATTTTTCCATATTATTGGATAGTATCCTGTTCTAAGAATTGAATTATATATATTATTGATGTAGGCTATTGTGGGGTTAGGCAAGTTTTTTAACATAATATTGCTTATTTTATCGTGGCCAGGAGCTTTTTTAAGAGGGAGATTTTTGATGATGTGCTTAATTTCATTTGGGGAACTGTATTTTATTCTATGTGGAATATTATAATTGGGTGCTGATGCTACTTGTGTTATTTCCATGTGAGCTGAATGTGTTGGAGTACTGTTAGGAGTGAACGATTGCTCAAAGTAATCAGCCAAGGCTTCTGCTTTCTCTATTGGTGAATATTTTTTACCTGATGGTGTGTTTAGAAGTGGTATGGTTGTTTTCTTTTTTAGGATATTTTTGGTGAACTGCCAAAGCGAATTGTTTGATGTGCTCAATGATTGTATTAAATTGTCATAAGTTGAGTGGTTAAAATCTATTATTGCTCTTTTAGTAAGTGTAGTTAGTAAGTTGAGTTCTTTTTTAATGTGAGGCGATTTTGTTACACTCCAAAGTCTTCTGGTTTTATTTTTAGTTTTGATTAAGTTTAGAATGGACTCAGGTAGTTTTGTGTTTGATGTTTTAGTGATATGGGGAGGCTTGTTGTCTTGCAGGGATATTACTGTGTTAATTATTATATTATTTAAGTATGAGATTGCTTGTTCGATTTCCAGTGGGGTATTTAATATTTTAAATTGAGGTGTTTTATTAGTAATTATTTTTTTAAACGTTTTCCAATTAATGTGTGTGTTTAAAGTGTGGGTGGGGTTGTGAGGGGGGGGATTTTGTTGGGTTGAAATGATGACAGGAAGATGATCTGAATCTAATTCGAATATTGGAGAACTGTGAAATTGGACTTGTGTGTTGGTGATTGCAATATCCAATATATCCGGGAATTTGTTATGGTCATGGGGGTAGTGGGTTGGTTCGGGGGAGGGATTATTTGCAATTTTAGATCTGTTATTATTTTACTCAGTTGTCGGCCTGCGGTGTTGGAAGTTCTGCAGCCCCAGTTAACGTTTTTGGCATTGAGGTCGCCAACAACTATTGTAGGCGTGTTTTGTTGGAATAGTGATCGTATATTGGTGCTGTGAATTTTGATTTCAGGAGGTTTGTAGGCTACAATGAGGGTTGTTATTCTATTGTCTAGTGGAAATTTGATGGCTACTGTTTCGATTCCAGGGGTAAGGGGTAAGTTGGTTTGAATGTATGGTACAGATTTTTCTATGAGAATTATAACACCGCCTCCATTAGAGTTTGTTCTGTCTGATCTATGATTATTATATCCGGGTAAATTAAATGTTTCGTTTGGTTTTAAGTGTGTTTCAGTAATGCATGCTAATTTTATATCATTGGCTTTTAGGAAGTACGATAATTCAGTTTTCTTATTTTTGATGCCGTTGGCATTCCAATTTAGCAAATTTAGTTTGTTACGGTGCTGCAGGGCCATGACTGCTGTTAAAGTAAGATGACAATGAGGTTTGAATGTTACTGATTATTTCTGGGATGATTGAGTTGATAATGTTGACGATATGAGTTGTAATGGAGTTGATTAGAGAGTATATGAATGCATTATTGTTATTAATATAATTAATATTATCACTATTATTATCATTATTATTATTATTATTATTATTATTATTATAAAAATTTTTGGGGTTTCTATTATTTACTACTGGAGGGTTTTGGTTGGGTTGATAAGGTGGATTAGTGTTGTAGGTTGCTGTTGGGTCGAAAGTGAAATTAGGGATGCCATTAGTGGGTGGGAGGAATGGGAAATTGTTAGAAGATACGCGAGGTGAAGTGTTATTGTTGGATCTGGTTCTGGGGTTGGTTGTTGGTGGATTTTTGGGCGGGGGTTCTACATTTCTGCTGTGCGTACCGTTTTTTACTGAGCGTAGGTCTCCACCGTGAGCTCCGTTTGGGGGGGTGGGGTTCTGTTAGTTTTTTATAGAACGGGCATTCGTCAGAGCGAATGTCTGCACGATGTGAGCCGTTGCAGTTCTTACAGAAAGGGGTTTGCATTTTATTTGGACAATTTACCGAATAGTGGTCTTCTGAGCAGTAGATACAGGCTAATTTGTGGTTACAATTGTTGCGAGTATGACCGAAGTCTAGACACCTTAGGCATTGTATTGGTCCTTTGATTCTTCGTCTTTTTTCTGCTTTCACTTTTAAATTGCAAATTTCAGTTATTTGTAGTACTATGTCAATGCTCTGCTGGCCGTTGAACTCGGCCGCTACAACTGGGATTGGTATGTTGTTTTTTTGGAGTCTAGTAACACTGATAAGCGAGGGGTACTTCTCTTTGACGTCCTCGTAGATTTCCTGTAGTGATAATGATTGATGGACATTTTTGAAAACTATGGAGAATTTTTTATTTGCGGGGTCTTTATAAGTGTGGAAATTTCTTTTGGTATTTAACAGATGTTTAATTGTGTTCCTAAAGTCAGTTATTGTTTTGAACATTAACTTTATTCGGTTGTTTACTATGTTCCAGGTGAATTGGTTAGAGATGTTGTTTTTTATTTCTCTATTGAATTCGGATATGTTTGTTATATTATTCACATAAATTGGTGGATCTTGACATTTTCATCTTGAATTGGAGTAGAGTTTATGTAATTAAATCTGGAGTCAGGGTCTTTTAGGTTTTCCAAGGGAGCATATCTATTACCAACGGGCACTGCATACACACTATTATCACTGTTGGCTGGTTTTTTAGGAGGATGTTCATTGTTGCCTGGGGGGGTACTGTCACCATGGCCTCTTTTTGCACTGATACTGGTCTTTTCACTGCCGTTCATGTTAGCGGGGTCGTGGCTTGCTTGGCCGTTAGGCAGGCCGCTGGCCGCGTTGGTATGACTGACCTTTGTGAATCCTTGTGTTGGGTCGGCGGCTGGGATACCGTTTCCTTGATCGGGGTTAATTGCCTGCAGGTCCTGGCTGGATGCAATGATGTGGTTGAAGGAGCTGCCTGATGAATCTGCGAGGATGTGTTGATCCCCGAGTTGGTCGTAGGCGACTTCCATTTCGGCTGGGTTGTACAGGAGCGCCATGGCTCCCGCTATGCTCTGACCTAGGTCAGGGCTTGGTGGTTGATAGCTGCTATTAATGATGGAAAATCAATAGCACGACTTTAAAACGGTTCACTGCACTTGTGGCGTATAAATAACTGTTTGATACACAAACTTTAATTCACTGCTACTGCACTGATGCACGTTGTAACGTTCTGAGCTGCGCGGAGCACGATGTGAACGGGTCGCTAGCTCAGCGCGGAGTGCCCACGATTCTCTCGCTACTATTGGCTGAATGTGTGGTGACGTCATGTCGCGTTTAATAATGGCGATGACGTCATGTAGCGTGCGATAAAAATACTGGATTATGCACGATTCGGGGTATCGAAAAGGGTCGTTTATAATGATGGTATACAAAAATCCTTTTATGTCTAATATTTTTCATAAAAAATATTTTTTTGTCAAATTTATAGACACATTTTGTATATTTATTTGATTTTGTATGCCTGTATCTCAAATTCCATGGGGCAGTGTCATACACCCATGTCTGCTCCACCGTTAATGCTAATTTATTAGGAGGTCTGTACTATTAATAGTATAAGAATAATCGAATCCCATGACAGGTTCCATACTAAAAATGTAAATCAGGATAAATATAGACATGGACATGGTAATCGCTCAATATATGCCTAAAATTCTATTAAAAATGATCTAAAATTTAGAGAGTATCAGGTCTAAAAAGTCTGTCCAATCTCAGATGCAAACGATGTTCGATGACTTTGAAGAGTCGACCCATTTCTTGGACGCACCACTGTCACCATTAGACCCTTCTTGTGAATTACTACAGCAGAAGAGAAAGTAATTACTGTCCACATTTACCCCGAAGGGACGCCGGTAAATGTTTATATGAGATAGAAGATTTATTTCTCCTGGAAATTCATGATCATTTTATTTAAAACTCTTATGCAATCTCATCAACAAATGACACATTTATATTCAAATTTGAACAATATGGAATAAAAATATCAGTCTGATTCCCTGAAATGAAAAAAGTTTCCATTTAACTTAATTAACTTTAATTTAAATTAACCCGAATATCTGCTAAGTTCTTAGCTATTAAAATCAGCGAAGAAAAATTACCATATATACTATTATGGTTTTATACATTCATAGTCTTTATACGACCCATAGAAGGCAATTAAATCGTGCGTTTACAAGTCTCAGAAACAGAAATATATAAACTAGATCAAATCATGTTAGAAATATTAAAATAACAGGAATACAAATCTTCGAAGCTTAGAATTATTTAATTAACATGAAATCTTGCAAATATAGTAACGTTTTAAATATTGGATACCAAAAATGAGTGTTTTAAAATCTCCACTAGATCAATTCATGTTAGAAATATTAAAATAACAGGAATACAAATCTTCAAAGCTTAGAATTCTTTAATTAACATGAAATCTTGCAAATATAGTTACGTTTTAAATATCGGATACCAAAAATGAGTGTTTTAAAGTTCCAGTTTGATGTAAAAAATAGATATCACTAATGTTGATGCAATCATATAGAGAATACCGAATTTTACAAAATAGCAAACAATTTGTACAACGGCATTCGTTATAAAACCCAACGTGCTGAACACCAGGAGTTGAGGAACGAAAGTGATTTTCGTGAGTCAATGCCCTCGGTCCTCTTCTCCCTTCTACTTTCGCTTCCTCTGCTTCCTGACTGCCAAGGTCATTCGTTGGAATGAGGACAGGAAAACAGGCTTGTATGTTAATCACATGTAAGTAACTACCTGGTTTTTGTTCCCTGAATTATAACGGCGTCCTTGACTTGGGAGCTTATGATGAGAAGAAACGTGTATAGCTTTCATAATAATATGCACTTATTTTATTTTATTTTCTCCAAACAAATGAAAATCATTTGTTATATTTAAGTGATTTTAACCTTGAGAGTTCAGGACCCTTTTGGACCAGTTTTTGTAGAATAAGAAAACTAAAGCCGATCCGGGTGGTCGAGATCGTTAAGGCAGTAGTGTCGTAGTGATGTCGGACCGAAGGATCGCGGGTTCGAGTCCCGCCTCGGGCATGGTTGTATTTGTGTTCGTTCTTTCACCTCTCATCATCACCATATCACTTTATTCAGTATACAGATACCCCTAACATTAATCAATAGTGATCACTAATGACCTCCTGTTAATCGACCCTAAATAAACAAAAACAACAACTAAAATATTTCAAATTAAATTAAATGTGAACTTATGACTACCAGTGTGATAGTATCTCTAAAACCGTTTAGACAAATTCAGCATCTGCCTAATTTCGTTATACTTCATCTTTATGTCGAAATACGATTTCAGCAGAGTTTTATAAAACTGGCACAGCAATTATGGCCCATATACGATGTGTAAGCTTTCTGTCGTAACATTTTGCGATTTAGTATACATTTCGTTTTGTGTAGTAGCTGGCAGGAGGCAGAAAATGCCACACGGCATTCGCAACTAGCAGCGGTGAGAGGAACAGGTTTTTGCCGAACCGGCGAACACTCTCAAACGCAATCCTTTCTCTGCACGTTTTCTCCTACTACTCATGTTCCGCCCTTGAAGAGACGAAATACGCTTTACTGTGCCCATTGATAATTTGAAAAAAAATTTTTTTCTTCTTGTTCGACATACAAATGTCTTTCAAAGATGTGTACAATTTTTATTTCTTTTTCACAATTCAGCAAACTATAACATTTTACATTGATATATAAATACTAAGGTTACCCAGGAAAGGTCCTACATAATTTCTTATTTATAATTAATTTAATATTTTGCTTTTAGTTTGTATTTCATATTACTATATGAGGAGGTTGAAAGATCTTTTGAATATCGAGTCTTAATGTAGGAAAAATTATTACATGATTTGCCTAATTTAAATTCATTAGTTGCTGGACAAGATGGAAGAGAAGAATAAAAACGATTTGATAATTTTGAAAAATACATACTTACTGGATCTATTGCTAGTTCATTTAAAATTTGATCATTACGAATAAACCAGGGAGCTTTTCATATTTGACGTAAAAACTTATTTTGAATAACTTCTAATTTGCGTTTATGGGTTTTTGCAGCACCACCCTATATTGGACAAGCATATGTTATTGTGGGACGAATAAAAGATTTATAAATTAAGATACCTGAATCAGCTGAGAGTTTTGATTTTCTATTATTGAACGGGTATAATTTCAGAATTTTGATATGTGCATTATTAGATATTGATGAAATGTGTTGTTTCCATGTTAATTTTGTGTCTATTTGTAAACCTAAATATTTAACTGGGTACCCATTGATAATAACATTACACACCCAGAATGATAGTAAATATATTAAAATATCCAGCGAAAGTAGTCTTAAACTGCTTAGATGAAACTTACATGTCAAATATTTTCATATTCTCGGAGCGTATCATATTCTCGGACTTTTAATCTTTTGGGGGCATATTTTATTATTCATTGATACCTGTTTATAATTTCCCTACTTAAGATTAAACTTGGGTTACTTCCTGACTTTTGTTCCACGTAAAGAGTTCTTAGGGATATATGATCTTTTATATATGATAACTTTAATTCTAACAATAATAATAATAATAATAATAATAATAATAATAATAATAACAATTATTATCAAAATTGTGTTTCTGGAAAATCCCTTGATTATGTTTCCTGTTACATTCATAATACCAAGTAACAAACAACAATAATTGATAACTTTGTTAGTAGAATCATGAATGGGAAATAAATACCGCAAATGTTTCGTATTATCGCGTGTTTGCATCCTGTTGAGGCTATCAATGCGTGTCCCTTGCCTTTAATTTCGCGTGTTTGCATCCCGTTGAGGCTATCAATGCGTGTCCCTTGCCTTTAATTTGCGTCAAATGCTACTTCTAGGACATATTTACAGAGAGCACTCATTAATACGACATCCTATTATAAAATAGTACGTCGCATTGATGAGTAATAATTGCAACTCGCTTCACGGAAAAAAGTTGAAAGAAAACCACACACTACTTTGAGAGAAGAACACGAGGTCGTGAGTCGGCAAGGAGAGTGTTCCCTTCACATGGCGGGAGCTGGAAGGGGCAAATGTCTGTTGCGTAATAGAATGAACGCATTTGCGAATCTCCGACTGGGTCACTCTATATTAAATTAACACAGTCATTTTACCTCACCACCTCAGATTCAGATGATTGATTGGTTCGTTCCAGGCACGTCAACTACAGAAGTTTTTAGTCCCGTAAGTGTAGTATATATTTTTTCATCGGGAGGGGGCAGTGATCTTCCCCGGATGTATGGCGAGACCCGGCGCCGATCTACCGTCGGCTACCGGGGTTTTCCCAAACCAGGTATCTTCCACTAGCGGGGCACCGCCCAAGCCGGAACAATCTCTACGCTCCCGACCGGTCTTCCGGTATGTGTGGTAGTGTAGTGCATGTTAGTGTTAGTGTGTGGTGGGGATAGGACAAGGAGGAGGAAGGAAAGATCGCGCGCGGTCCGTAGCCCATTTGTTAGGGTACTGCTCCGGCGAGTCAGGCAGGTCAGGGAGCAAAGCGCTCAGACGCGATCGGTTCTAGTATAATGAAGGGCGAGTGACACGCGGGAATAAGCAGCGGACAACCACGGATACTCTTGCCCCAATTTTAGCCCAGAGCAGCCCCGACTTAATACCCCACGGACAGTCCGAGTTCCTTCTGTCTCAATCCTATACACACTTCCAACTTGGAGCGACGTTTATACGACAACAGCTACCTTTTCGATATTTTGAAGGAGAGTCTCATAATGGCGGTTGTATTCAATGAGCTGCACTTGTGAATACTGAGGGGGCAGGACGACAGTGTTAAGCCTGAGACAAAAGAACAATTTGGCGTTGCAAATAATGATTTAATATGTTACGAACGGAGGAGCAATGTTTTATTTGTTTAGGAACGACATCCACTGTCCCCTGATGTGTGGAACTTTTCAGAACACCCGGCACGCAGAGAAGCAGCCGCAGGTGTAATACAATGCAATCGCTGAGTAGAATACTGATAAAAAACTGCCTATGTGTATACGGCTCTTTTAGAGCCGGCAAATGTACAAATCCTCTATCTTCGTACAGCCCATTCTTCTTCATATAGAAAGATATCGACACCATTGTGAGGAAGTGAAGTCAATGGCCTGATTGTGATATTCATGATTAATAAATGAATTTAATTAAATGCATGACATAAATTATTTTAATATAGTACATTATGAAACGATGATGTAATGATGGGTATTAATTCAGGAGTGTGATATTACGATATGAGCGAGGTACGAGCAACTATCGAAATCTTGACACTCGTGTATTAATACACATTTCATCGAGTTTCATTCGGAACTTTTTTATGACTTTTATAAGCTAAACTTTTATATTTAATGGTTTCGTAGCAGCTGACATGTAGGATTCAGCCAAGTCCATCTAACCCTTCCCCATATATACTCTCTGCCCCACACTCGCATGCTACTGCAGGTGACTGTTGTTGACTGTTCCTTCTGCAAGGGAGTACTGCGCTAGTCAAAAAGGATCAAAGCGAAATTACGATCCAATTATTTTAAATACTACGAAAAAAAATTAATAGTAAAAGAAATTAAAACTGACAAGCATAAAATAATATCAAATGCAATTTTAATGTATATATCGAACGAAATATTTACTATAACGATTCTCAATGATTAATTGCCAATACTTCGTTTGTTAACTTCTCTGTGATTCGTCAAGAACCTGTATCATAATGAAATCAGTGTCATTTACTATAACGACTCTCAATGATTAATTAAGTGTCAATACTTGGTTTGTAAACTTCTATGTGATTGCTCAAGAACCTGCATCGTAATGAAATCTGTGTCATTTACTAGAACGATTCTCAATGATTAATTGTCAATACTTGGTTTCTAAACTTCTACGTGTTTGGTCAAGAACCTGTATAGTAATGAAATCTGTGTAATTTATTATAACGATTCTTTATGATTAATTGTCAATACTTGGTTTGTTAACTTCTCTGTGATTGGTCAAGAACCTGTATCGTAATGAAATCTGTATCGTAATGAGTATCATAATGCAACTGGTTGCAACCAACCAATGACTGCATTATACAATGGGAGTAGAAAAAATTGTTTATATTTTCCTATTTCTTTGTGTGTGCGCGGCAGCGCTGCCGCATTGTGCTGAACCGTGCCGACGTCTGTTGCAGCGCCGTACGTGCGCCCCTGCAGCTTCAAGCTCTCCGACCGGAAACTCAGCGAATGCGCCGTCAAGAGCGCGCGCGACATTTGGCCCAACATCCTCAAAGGTGAGCAGCCTCCTCTCCCTCTTCTATCCGCCTAGCTGATGTTGTCGTCCTCGCCTCAAGTTACTTCCCATGGTCCAACCCCGATATGATCTTCGCGCCTCGTAAAAACTATGCTCCTTGAGGCCACCGCTCACGGTAGCTGAGCGCACATGTCACCGGGGCAAGGGCAGTCATTCAAGGTCACTTCTTAGAAGGTTGGGAAGGAAAAAGGGCTGCCTGAAACAGTGGCCCTAGGTCCACTGCCCAGGGCAGCCATGGGGACAACTTTGTCAATGGGGTATCGCGAAATGCTTCAAGGTCACTTCTTAGAAGGTTGGAAGGCCTGTCCAAAACATTGTCTCTAGGTTGACTACCGGGGCAGCCATGGGAACAAGTTTTCCAATGGAGTCTCGCGGAACACTTCAACTCAGTTCTTAGATGGTTAGAAGGGAAGCAGGCCTGCTAAATCAGTGGCCTAGGTCCACCGTCAAGGGCAGCCATGGGTACGTACATTATTACAGGGACACGCAGATTATTTGTAACTCGGTTACGAGAATACTTAAATAACGATTCAAGAAGTAATTATGGAGCACAAATTTTATATGAATACATATATCTATCTTCAATAATGTGGTTGAAGGAAGACGTCGAAAAATCATCCTTTTGTAATTTATGAAATTTCAAAGTTAACAGTGAACAAAGGACCTATGAAGCTTTCTGTCCGTCTGTGTGTCTGTCTGTGAACAACATTAGCGGCTAAAATATTCGTGGCATTGTTTTCCAAAATGAATATTCTACGTTCGATCCACCCCGACTAAAAGAACTGCGATTTTGAAAAACATTTTTGAAATTTTGGAGGTACTTTGCGTGAAGCCCCTGGCTCATTTTCAAAATTTTCTCAAAAAGGACTCCAATTTTTTCTTTAAATTTCTTGTAATATATATAAAGTGAAGTACACTTAAAGATAAATACACTTAAATCGGCATACGGACGGACGTTTTGAAAAAAACAACCAACATTTTCCGATATCAGGGGACTCCAAAACATAAATATTTCTGTTGAAATTTCGAAATTTATTTTCTGCAGCATTACATAAATTTCTCTATACTACGTATATTATTACTCCGTATATACGTACGTATATGAGAACGTAAAAATAATGTTTGTAATTTTCACGAAAGTGTCTTCGGCGTACTCATCTCAAAATACGTAAATATTTCATGTGGCAAATACTTATTTTCTGTACTAGTTACGTAAATAACTATTTATTTTGGGACAGTTTGTGAAGTAACCAGAAAGTTGGAAAGTGCGCACTGGATTAAAATGATTCATTTGATTGCAGGTGACCCTAAATACAAAGTTCCTGTGCTGGACCCTATGCACCTTGACCGCCTGGTGGTGATTGACGGCAAAGGGCCCCTGGGCATGCAGCTAATTGCAAGGGACGTCCAGATGTATGGCCTGCCGGACGCCATCATAAATTCTACAACGTACGTACGAGCATTATAAAGTAATGCGAGTGATGGACACATCACAGCCAATCACAAACCTTCAACTTTATGCGGGTTGAGAACACTTCACATTACAAAAGAATTGAATTGGTCTAAAGAATTTATTTGTATTATTAAATAACTGCAACGAAGTAATGTATAAACCAATGTATGATTGCAAACTCATATAAAAAAGTAGTTGCTACAGAACGGCAGATTTTCTCTCACTAGTTAGTTTTCTATTCTCTGAGTTGGAGCTAGCTTTTCGGTTTTGTTCCATCCTCTTCCCACTTGCTATCCATCGGTCTGTAGAAGGCTACCAGGGCACTCACTGCATCTACCACTTCTGTGGGATATTCCCGACGAAGGAAAAAACCTTCGTGGCCCCCTATAATCGCTTACGCTTATCTGTACATTTTTGCCAATGGTATCTCTTGGTGCCATCTCGGTACGTATACTGATGTTCTCGGTGTACGAAGACAGTTCCTAAATTACACACACCGATTGCATACAATTACCGATTGATTACAATTGCCTGTTAGAAGAGGAGATTACGAAAGATTTACTGTAGATGGGACTCCAAGCACCCCACACGACCCGAACACTTGAAGTAAGTTGTAACCTTAAAAAAACATGTTTTACGCGGGTATCGAACTCATTACGAACTTGGGTTCACCTGCCACAAGCCCCTGTCTCATAACTTCAATAATCCTTGAGAGTATTATTTGCATAAAAATTACGGCTTTTCAATGTCATATAGGGTGAGTCACACAACTTAAACACCTCCTGCAGTTTTTGAACGGTTGACGTTATTGTAATGCAGTTTTCACGCAAGTGCATGAGGGAAAAGAGCTAATTGATACATATAGTATTCATTTCTATTTTATCATTTGTATTTTATGAGATATTGAGGTAATTTTGTTTTTTCAAATGGAACGATTCAAATGGAACAGTCAACTGCGGTAATAGTGAACTCGGATATAGTGAACCATCGGTTATAGTGAACTTCAGTCACTGGTCTCGTTTCACTTACATCACAAATAAGCATAAGAAGATTCGGTTATAATGAACCTGAACCTCGGCTACAGTAAACGTAGGAAATACGTCCTGGTAATTAATTCCCTCCTGGAAAAAAATGTACCGCCTCCGTGCTACAAATTCCAACACAAGTCAGCTTGGCAATAATATCGTCGAGGCCAAAGGTCTTAATCGAAGAAGTCTCCCCTGAGGTGAAGGTAGCGGACTCGGAAAGGGGACTTTACTGATGACCCTGTGTCACTCAGTTTCAAGCTTGATGTTACTTGAGATTTTTCAGGACAAGGCGGGTAGTATGTTCTACGTAGGCGACGGGAAGCGCGCGACTCACAGCACACCACAGCTCAGCATCACCCGCCGCGCCGCGCGGAAAAGCCATCAGTTTCATTAGCCGCTTGCACCATCCCGCTACCGAAACGATCTCATATGTTGTTAGGACAGTAAAAGGGCCTTCGGAGAGTGAGACGGTGTTCCAACAGAGGAAGAGACAGTGAAGGGTGTCAAGACTGCATTACCATACATTGAAACACTGGACGATGCAGAATCAAGTATGGAGAGAGAACGATTTCTGGAGAAGAATCTAGAGAAATTACTAATGAAAAATAAACGAAGCGAACAATGGAAAATAATTAATTTTTTAGGACAAATAAATATATTTAAATTTAAAGTTCTTGCCATTAATGTATTTTGTGTTATCTCTGTATTCATAAAATCTATCATTGTTGAGAAATTAAATTTAATTCTGACATCATCGGATATAGTGAACCTTTGATATTGAACCAAAAACGTTAGTCCACAGATGTTCACTACAACCGGAATCGACTGTATACATATTTTTTAGTCTATCATGACAAGTATAAAAAGACTAATCCAGTGATATACATATTATTATATGTCAGATAAGATTGTTTTGCGTAATTTTGATTCTTTTGTGCTCAGATTTCCTTGCCTGTGTGCGTTTGCAGGGGGAGCGCTGCGTGCCTTTGTGTGACGGACTGTTACATGCAAAATATTCGTTAAACACGAGTCGCAAAAAAATCAAAATTACTCATAAAATGCTTACCTGATGAGAGAGAGAGAGTTTCCTTGTAAATTATTTTTCTACATATACTCCTCCACGTTCAGTGCACTTACGTCATAGGATAGAAGTCTATTCGATACCACCTGAGAAAAATGTTTTTGGTTGACGTCTTAATCACCCGTGCACCCCCACAAATTTGACCTTCTGCCCTCCAATGGGATTTTTTAATGGACCAAAGATGTGATAATCTGACGGTGTCAAATAAACCAAGAATGGCGGATATGGAAAGCACTTGGAGCGTACGTCGTCGATTGTTTCCGTAGTTCCATGGGCTGAATGTGGACTGGCGTTAAAGCAAAATACCTACACTCACCAATCCCCTTCTCTTTGTACGCATTACCGGTTTCAAGTGGTCCTTGAGAAAGTCGAAGAAGTTGGTATTGGTCCTGATTTTCAGTTCCTGCATCATTTGTCGAGGAACCCACCTGGCGAACACTTTTTTATAGCTGTGTTCGTCATGCACTTTGTGATGTGACTGAACCGAAGCTCATCTGCAGCAAGGGTGCCATTCTAGGCATACTTCGTCTTCATTCTCTGTTGAAAACAAACCAGTATCTCATCTTCACTTCATAAAAATCCCCATTAAATTGCCGTGAAGGTGGATCTTGGTGGATCTGCGTTGTGGTGCCGCCAACTTGAATCAGGTGTTATTCAGCTCCAACCTTAACTACATACACTGACTGCTTCGAACTACCAACTTGGAAAGCCTGTACCTACAAACTTCCAAACACCTAAAGAGAAAAAAGATCTTTAATTACACTTTATCGGTTTTCATTGGAATGTAATATCTAACATAAAGGTTTAGCTTTCTTTACCGTAATATTTGTATTAAGGGAATTTAGTTTCAAAATACACGTACATTTTTTACATTTTCTCAGTTTTTCGCCCCATAATAATAGAATCCAAATGTGTCTTAAAGAATATCATACAGAAGTAAAAGATAATCTCATACAGGAATAGCATGGTTTTGTAAGTACATTTTCATTGAAAACTGTTGAGCCGTTTTTGAGAAAATGCCGTTGGAGGTATCAGATAGGGCGCAATTTTGAGCTGATTTTCACGAGAAAATTTGGAGGTTTCAAAAAACTTCACAAGAGATAATTTGAAGCATAATACTCACAAATGCAATAACTTATAAAAAACAGTAATGTAAATATTAGTCACGTGAAACATTTTTAAACAAGTATATTGAATAATTTTTGAAAAATCAAAAGGGTAGATGCAAATACAATTATTGTCACGGAATTCAGTACATTTACTTCTAATCGTACAAAAAAATTAAAGACAAAATTGGGGTTGTATTTAAGAATAACTTATTTTTAAAATTGCCCTTATTTCACTAAAAATTAAATAAAATAATAATTTTTTCCAAAAACGTGCATGGCATTAGTTAAAAAATTAATTGCGGAGAGAAGATAGTAATTGAAGGGAAAATCTGTACGTTCAATAATGTAGAACATTTTGCAATTCATAGTTAAAAGTGAAAATCAGACCTCTGCCACCTTTTTAAACATATTTCACTCCCCTCTTGCACGAAATTTAAAGAAATTATTCGTAAAATCATATTATAGGAAAAAATGTTATAACCAACAAATACCATTTCTTGGCAAACATGTTCTCCTGCGCCTTCTTTAGCTCCACCCTATTAGTTTCGATTGTTCGTAACGAACGGCGGTCTGTTAAAATTCTTAAGGGACGCCGGCCGTTAAGAGCGTCTTTTCTTTGTTTTGTTTGGTTGTGTTAATATGATGTAACAATGAAATATTAGAAAACAATATTGATAAGTAGGGCTAGGATAGTTATGTAATAGCAACTTTTTTCTGTATCTAATATATGCATATTGAAATATGTCCACCGATCAATGTTTCTCCAGTGAGAAATATAATTTTTATAGTGCATGATTTTACATATTTTGGTAGTCTTTATAAATGAATAATATTTCGATCATATCGTTAGAATAATACATATTTTGCTATTTTCACAGGAAAATGTCAAACAAACGTACTTATTTATTACTTTATTGATGTAGTAACAATTAAATTCCTTTATTTATGATGTTGAGCTAGATCGAATGCTGGATATAGGTCGAGACCATCAATCTTTAAACCAGGAGCGGTAGCTCAGTGCATCAACTGATGTCACTGCAGCGCCTCTGAGCGGGAGGCCCTAGGTTCGAGTCCTGACGGGGACAGGATTTTCGACACTAGCTTTCAAGCTAGGTCGAATTCAGTCGCTGTCAGGAAGAGAATTCTAGCGTCCAGCTGCTCTGATCGGTAGTTTTCCGTGGTTCCTCCAATCAACACCAGGCGAATGCCGGAGCAGTACCCTAAAGGCCGCTTCACAATAGCCCGGGAACGGGAACGCGAACGCGAACGGGAACGTAAAGAAAGTTAAGACATGGACATCTCAGGCAGGCCTACACAACACGACGGGAACGCGAAGCTTGACGGGAACGGGAACGGGAACGGGAAGGATGGTCAACATTTATCTCAGCCCGGGAACGCGAAGCCTCTCGACCAATGACAGTGCAGCAAATGGCGGCGAAGCTTTCCAGCTGATAGAGTGCGACGCGCGACATTGGTATACGAAGCGGAGTTGGGAGTAGTGCGATATTGTGGTTAGAGCGTGGATTACGATTGAGGCGGATTTTGTTAGTCTTTGTTGCTTTAGTTATTTTTAGTTATTATAGTTTGTTTTTTTCTATTCATTATATTTCATATTAATACTTAGAATTAAAATCGCCCCCCCCCAAAAAAAGTTTTATTAATTTCTTTTAAGTATATTTGAGTTTGTTTTTGATTAAATTTTAGTTGTATCCATAAGTTTCGTTCGTTTTATAGTATTAGTTTTTGCATTTTTTATTCATTTCATTTTCATTTTGTTTTTATATCTAATATTCTTTCGGCCAAATATTCATAGGTTATTCCAAATTTTAGAATCTTTAACATTCAAATTTTTTTAATTAGTAGTTAATAGTTCATTTTTCGTGAAAGTGTAATTTAGTGAGTTCATTGCTCCAACCATACAATGAAAAATAATATGGGAAAACACCACGAAAACAGAAACAAACGGAACGGGCAGCACGCAACCAAAACCAGGACCAACACAATACAGGCGAACACAAGCTAATGGCAAATCAAAGAGTGAGCAGAGTAGCGTAGCTATAGACGTTCTTTGGTTTTGGCAACTGTTGAAGTTCTTTTTTTTGCCGCAGCAAGTTTATAGCGCTGTTCGTCTTCCCGTTGACGTTAATTGTGAAGCGCATGTACCTCGCGTTCCCGTTCCCGTCCTTCCCTTCGCGTTCCCGTTCCCGTTCCCGGGCTATTGTGGAGGGCCCTTAACAAAGGGGCCACGGACCGCGCACGATCTGTCCTTCCTCTTCCTTGTCCTATCGTCTGTCATTACACACGCACACACACTTACACTAACATGCACTACACTACCACATATTCCTGGAGACCGGTCGGGAACTTACAGCTTGTCCCGGCTGGGGCGGTGCCCCGCTGGTAGTAGAGTCCAGGTTAGGGGGAACCCCCACTAGCCGACGGTAGGTCGGCGCCGGATTTCGCTATCCAGCGGGGGAAGATCACCGCCATCTCCCGAGAAAAAACATGCACTACACGTACGGGAATAATGACCAAAGCAGTTGACGCGCGCGGAAACACGAAAAAATCAATCAATCTTTAATACCAATAATGAATGTATCTTGTTGTTCATTTATTTTTGTGCCTCGACGTTTTGTGCATCACGAATGCATCTTTTCAGCTGTCCTGGTAGACTGTATGTTACTTAGATCTTCAGTGATAAATAGAACTGATGAAAGGAACAAATTGTGATAATTTCATCATTTTTATGAGGTTTTGTGCAGCACATATTTTCTGCGTTGTTAATGCATATGTATCTGTTTTAAATCTCATAATTACATACATACTTTACATGTTTTAAATGCATAACCACCCGAGCCCTGTTGATAAGCCGCCCCTGTGCGCAGGCACCGCACCAACCCGCAGGACAACACGTACGTGGCCACCGTCCCCTTGGTGCACATCACCGCCAAGTACAACGTGTCGGGCCGCATCCTGCTGCTGCCCATTGTGGGGCAGGGCAACGTGGTGATGGACCTCAGTGAGTATGGCCCGCGGGCCACGCCCACTGCACGCGAGCGCCGCCAGGAGGCCGATGGCCCCTCAGAACGGGAATCACGAATGACAGACACAATGGCGATGTAATCAGTACTAGTGGCACTGTTAGTTATTAATAGGTACAGTGTTATTAGCAATACGAGTGTAATTAACGGTACTTGTTAATAGGGAACGGATTTCCATTTAATTACATGTTTTTACACGAACAAGATACCAGCATTCAATTTTATTTTTTAGAGACATTCTGAATGAATTAGAACTATTTTTGTTTTACATATTTTGGTACGATTACATATTTTTACATATTTTACCAATTACAACATATTTCCCTACATTTTAATATGTTTAAACGTCGAAACTGAACGTTTCAGATGCTTGTTTGCAATATATGTTGCTGAATCATCTTTCTTATCAATCAAATGTAATGCTACTACAGTTTTATGACTACCATATCTACGCCATGAGTTGTCAAACTTACCTCTCCCTCCCCGCTTACTGCTTACTTGATGGACGATTTTTGTGAACAAAAGTAATTTCAACTACGTACTTATATTTCAAACAGCACATTCGGTACTCGATCGAAAACTAATTTTTTATAGTAAATTGTCTTATCGCGTTGTTCGATTTGGAGGGATGATTGTATACCCTTGAACCCCCTCCTCCTGGCATCCATCACTCGCTACACGGTTCTACTATTCACTTGTTCACCGGCTCCTCGTAAACATTGTAATACATACTGTGAACGTATTCTATATTTCGAATAAAATTCTTATATGTGAAGTTTAGAGTACAATTACTTGAGTAGAGATAGAAGCTACTTTCAGCCACTCCGAATCCTTATTAAGAACTGATCGGCGACGTTTTATGGCCGGAGAATGCTTGCAGAGAACAATTTTAATCACAATAATGAATTTTTATTTTACATATTTTCTATTTTTCTTACATATTTTGGAAAAATAAACACACACACACACATATATATATATATATATATATATATATATATATATATATATATATATATATATATATATATATATATATTACATTTTTTATTACAATAAAATCCGTTCCCTACTTATTAACGACATTAACGTTATTAAATATACGAGTAGGAAAAGTGACATATTTTGCCAATGGAAAATGTTGGGCCGATAGGATGGGTGGCGCAACCCTATGAGCAAAATAAAATTACTTTTACCACGTGTGTCGTACACTATTTTTTAGACAGCGTTACTGATTTTCCTTTTATTTTAATTCAAGTATAGAAATCACTTAATTTGTGTACCATATTACGATTATTTTAAAAAACAGTTGTAGCTAAGGAGAAGAAAGATTTTTGTGTTCCTTGTTGCATTTAGGTTTCTTCTGAACATTTGAGCATCATCCCATTTTTAGAACTAGTGCTAAAAATGCCAATTTTAGCACGCGGTGCATGCCCAAAAAGTAACCGCTTTTACTAGTGGTTGTCTAAAAAATGGATTTTCAAAACAAACACGTTGACACAAGGTACGTCTCGCGTTAGAAACGGTTATGTAAAATTATAATATCGCATATTTTTGTCCGTATTAACATATCTGAAATATCACTTCCAAAACTTATTACCAATCGTAGCGTTTTAGATGCGAAAAATCAATTCATTAAAGGGTAAAATATCAAAACAAATTCGACAATACAAAACTCGCTTTCCATAGCCCACCCAACAATGAGAAGGTATTCTGAGGATTTCAAACTGCAATGTTGCACCTTGAATTGTTGCATTGCAACTTGATATCTCCTGAAGTATTCTAGCAATAGAAATGCGAGAAATGGGATCTGGACCAACTATATCGTGCTTTTTATTAACTCGAGAAGAAAAAATAAAGAAAAAAATTGGAACGGTTTTTTAAAAATAATGTTTAAAAATTGTCTATATTTCACGCAAAATAACTTGTATTTTCGAAAAATTGTACATGACCTTAATTAGAGATCTGAGAACGGAAATGAGACCTGCTCTTCATGCTATCCGAGGTGAAAGTGTAAAACCAAAAATTTGAGGTACTATTTACATGTGGATATGATGAGCACTATTTACACACTTTGAATTGGCCGAAGCAGGGTATTAACGCATTGCACTAGCACTCTTTTTCAAGTTTACACCATTCTTCGTAAATTCTTCCTTGACTGGGTGGCGATTGAAGAGGGAGGGAGCGTGAGTACATTTGATTTATTGCTGTCTGCGTGAACACTTGTGTTTTAATTTGGATTAGAAAACTAATTTCAATTTTGTAATGAGCAATGAAAGTAGGATTGAAACAGTTACCAAATGAAATTTTGTAATTAGGTAATGAAAGTGGATAAATGCATTTAAACATTATGATCTTGGTTAACTTGTGAACAAACGACGACAAGATTTTTACGGAAACGTGGGTTTCGTACACATAGCTAATTTTTCTGGAGAGTTAGAATCAATCTAACTACCTTCCATGCCGTTAGAAGTTTCTAACTACGTGTCATAATGCAAAATTGCAAGTTTTTCACTACATCGTGTCTATGCTTTAGTCATTGTAATGGCGGCTAATTTTTATGAGGACTACTGTTCCGTAACGTGACAAAAGGATTCACCGACTGAACAACAGTCGTCCTACGTTATTTCAGGGTAATGACTGCCAGACTTGGGACTTCTTATTCCGTCACTTTGGTAAATGTGGACGTAAAAGTTCACAAATTTCCACATTGTAGCGTCGCCGAAGGTTTCGTCCTAATGTCAATCACATCAGTTTCTATGAAGTCGATTCCAAATTTTACAGCCATGTCTGGAATGGGGAATGAACGATTCGTTGGATAGATGATTATGAAGATTCCTATTAACGATTTCGAATTCGGTGGGCGTCAGTAGCACCCTATGAAACTCATTTTATCGAATGAGCGCGGCCCTCAGAAATTTGAAAGGAGTGTTGTCTATTTCATTTAAACTGAGAGGAAACTACCACGTATGCGACAATGACACTGGGTGACTTACTGTTCCAGAAAACGTAAAGTTGGTGTACCAGTTTGACTACCAGTTTGAAAAACTGGAAGATGGAGAGACTTACTACATTCCCCTGCCCGGAGCTCGTCTCGACCTGGATGTTGACGGAATGACCATAAAGATGGACAATCTCTTCAATGGAGACAAAGCACTACGTAAGTAATTAGAGGACAAAATAAACATTAGATAAATATTTTTAAAATAAAATTAAATAGATAATTAATAAATATTAGCAGCATGTAGCCGGTCTAAATAGATGACCGAAAACACTTGTTATTATGGTGATCCCGTTAGACCTATAATATTTGAAACAATAAGTTATTAAGAAATAAATGGTGAAGAAAATTCATAACTTATTAAGTACAGAACGACCACATTGATCAGTTTCATTGAATAATCTTTGAGTCCTTGGTAATAAGTGCCTAAAACTACATTACTCGCTAATCAGCTATGTTAAATGATCTAAATATCATATCCGAACGTGAATTCTGCATGTGCAAACTCGACCCCCCCCCCCCAATTTCCCCCCACATCCCTATGAAGGGCAAATGTTTGCAATACCTGTTTTACCAAAAGTTGAGATACTGCACGCACCTATTAATATTGTATATTAAAACTATTCAATAAATTTTGCTTCTGAAATACAATGGTTTGTGGAGAGGGTGGTCTGTGTACATTGATTGGGTAAAACAGTGTTTAGTATATTAGTATTCTTTGAAGAATACTATTAAGGCTATTATTGTTAGCATATTATTATTATTATTATTATTATTATTATTATTATTATTATTATTATTATTATTATTATGTCATTAAATAATTTAAAGTTACATTATTAAATAATTTTAAGTTAATATTAGTTATATGTAAATTGTAGAGTTCTGCCACCAGGTTGTATGTACCTACCTGCAGAATAATAAATATCTATCTATCTATCTATCTAGAACTAGTCACAAACCTACATAACATGCTGCATCGAACTACAGAATTTTACAGAAATTTAGGGCCCGACAATGCTGTGTTTTTAATTTGTTCTTTTGGAGAGGAAAGCACGCGTTAAAATGCAATGAAAGATTTGAGAAAAATACATTTATTTTTCGTTTGTGTCATCAACGTTACATACCGTATCCCATGATTCCTTCAGCAAGAAGTCCATAAATAACTTTGTTTAGTTTTTGTAAATAATCTACACATGCGTGTATTATTTAATGTGTCAGTGTTTTAGTTATTAGCCATTGCAAGAATTTGTGCATCGTAAACACGGGAACTTTGTTTATTCTTCCCATTTGTTATTCTTTCATATCTAGTTGTTTTTCTATGATTTGATCTACTGCTTTTTATTCCTCATCTTACTTGATAAGAAGAGAAAGAATTATAATTAGGCGCAGTAAAACGGCAATTTTTCGACAGAAAAACTCTTATTGCAATTAAACAAAAAGTGGATAAATCTTGGTCCTATTTGTAGAAAATTACTTTCTCTAACATGTTGTGAAGTCGGAATCCATATTTTCTTGTTCCTTGATAACGAAAAATCAAATGATGGCAAAATGTGTGTCTGTCGGTCCGTGTCTGCTCCTCCATTAGAACATTGCTCTGAGTGACTCTAGGGCTGAAACAGTTCAGATGGTTTGATTTTGATTTTTTACTTATTTTACGTGATGTCTCAATTACATTTTCAAAATTTTCTCAAAAATTACTTTCGTTAAAATCCCTAATTTCTAGAAAATTGTAAAAGTTCAACATTTTTTAGGAGTCTATTAACTACAATATTGAAGACAGAGAATTCTCTTTAATAATATCTGCACCCCGAAGACAGATGTTGACATTATCTGATTTAAAAAAAGGAAAGGTATATTCTTTTGAAAAAAGTTGTTTTTGCATAATATCTACTGGAAGTTAATGCAAATTGTAAAAAAGAAACATTTTCTTACAAAAGATCTAATATTTTTTTCTATTGAAAGAAGGGACGCTTAAAAGAATGGACGCTTAAAAGGTCTCGTTTTTCTTGAATTCTCTCAATTCTTGAAAATTGCAAATTTATAAATAATGCCGTGGTTGTAACATCACTATTTCTTCAGTTGCTTCATTTAATTATTTCGCACGTGTTTCGTTATGATTCATTCTGTTCTGAGACTGAAGTTCTGAGAAGATTTGTTGAGAATGGTTTAGATGGGACATCTTTTTAAGCTTGAAAAATTAATTGATGTAGGACATTTAGAGGACATGACATGATGAAAACATTTACGCACATTTCAATTATTGCCACATTTTCATTATTTTAACCACAGTTACATTATCATGGCATCCGGGCCTTCGTCGTCAAAGGTTAACTGTATCTCCTACACTTTGGAAATTGCTTACTCAGAATTAAACAACATTTGCAAAGCAGAAGTATTTTAAACCATCATTGCTTGCTGATCTCAAACAACTGTTTTATAATATGAAGATCACCTTCCTCTCCCTTGTTATATGCATGTTAAAGAATTAAAATACATGCACATGTTCAAACTCAATATAGGAGGACATATATTCAATATAAAGTAAATTTGTAAAGTGTTTTCAATTGATTGATTTCTCTTCTGGGAAATTGTCGTATACATTATATATATATATATATATATATATATATATATATATATATATAATTTATTTTGTAATAAAACTACTAAGTATCATTAAAAATGAAACCGGGTTAGGTGACTCGGGGAACCAACAGAGGCTATTGCACACTCTCTGCCTGGGAGGCCCTAGGGTTCGAGTCTCGACGGTGGCGGGATTTCCGTCGACCTAGTTACATAGCGAGGTCAAATTTACTCGTAGTCCAGAGATAAATTCTAGCTGCCGGCTTCTCTGGTCGGTAGTATTCTGTGGTTTCTCCGATCTGCACCACCAGAGAGCGAGAGATCTTTCCTTCCTCTTACGCCTTACGCCTGTCCTATCCCCCTTACTTACACTTCCTCAACCCTTACTTACACTTACACTTATTACATGCACTACACTACACACATGTCAGGAGACCAGTCGGGAAATTAGGGCTTGTCCCTACTGGGGCGGTCTCTGCTGGTGAGAGATTGGTTGGTTGGGGAAACCCTCGCAAGCCGATGGGAAGGTCGGATCTCACCATCCAGCGGGGGAAAATCACAACCACCTTCCGATACACTTAAGAGACTAATGGCCTTAGGAGTTGACGCGCCAGGAAACACTAATCAATCAATTATTAAAACTGAATAATTCTGAAGATCCGAATAAGACTAACTGCTTACTGGGATCTACAGTAACCAACTATTCTTTTCAGCCTCATGATCTATGATATTGGTAAGGATTTTTTGGCCAAATTCTCTTGATCTGTTGAGCAAATTCAAAGAGGATCCCTTGCTTTTCTAACAATAAGAAGCTTCTCTCCATCCCTACATTTAATATTAATATTATTGTTATATATATATATATATATATATATATATATATATATATATATATATATATATTGTTATATATTAATGTTAATATTAAATAAATTTAAATAATCTATTGGTTATCTATCGTTTATGAATGTGTGGTTTTGTTTGCAGTGGCCACCACCAACAACTTTCTGAATGAGGAGTGGCGCGAAGTGTTCGATTCCTTGCGGCCGTCTTTCGCGAAGGCCATCTCGGAGGTGATCACCAACATCCTCAACGGCATCTTCAGACAAGTGCCCTTCAAGGAGGCCTTTTTGGACGTGGACGCGGTCTAAGTGAGATATGACGCTCTTTGACGCAATGGGTGTCTTGAGGCCTCCCACGACCTGAGCTGAGACCCCTGAGGAGCCATGAGGCCGCCAGTAGACACAGTGGAAATTGAAATTCAGGCAGCTCTATTTCGAGACACCGAGTGATGTAGTCATAGCAACTCAGTGTCCTCTCTGGGAGAAACAAAAATCTGAATCGAGGCCTTCAGATGACTGCATGTTTGCCCACCAATGTCGTCGGTGAACAAGTAATTCAAATAACTTTCGCTGTTCATAAAGTTCTTTATTAGAGTTTGGCTCCTGGTTGAAACCAATGCATATTCATATTGGTGGCAGCCAATGTGTAGTAAGGACTACTCAAGAAGACTGCAGATAAGTTCATCATCTTTCATTTTATTCCTTTCTTTGTTTTCACTTTTCCTAACTGAACTTTTGTCTAGTGGAAGACCCTGAGTACAAATTTATTTGAACAGAAAAACAAACTTTTTCCTAATAAAATGTTTGAGATAATGTGATCTCTTAAAAGTCATGTGATTAAGGATTCAAACACTGTCAAAATAGTCCATTAATTTAATATTCCTGTAAGCTAAATATACTACAAATATACTGTGACATTTTTGTAAAAGATAATCCAAAAACCAGAAATGTATTGCAATGGGATTTCAAAAATATAAGTCGAGATAAGTGAATTGAATAAGTGAAATTAATCTAAATATTTTTATTAAAATCCTATCGCAGAAAATCAGAAACTTGTTAAACAGGACTGCTACAGAGTTCTGGAACTTTTTAATAAAAAATTAATCTATTAGGAAAAATAATTCCTTGAGTTCACCACTTCATCGTCTGAAGATGTTAATATGTCTAATGTATAGGAACAAATCATAATTATTTTTCTTAATATCCTTCTTGATTGTACAAGAAAATCTGCATTAGTAAATAAAAATTTGGAGATACAGCCTTGCATAAAATTTACGGAATTTCTTATTGTAAAATCTCAGCTTTTCAAGACAATACTACAATCACTTAAATAATGAAAAACCAATACGTGAATTTATATTAAGAAACATGTACTATTCAATTTATTGCAATTTTATAATTTTTAATAAAAATATTGACTCACAATGACTTTTATTGATTTTGTTTCCCTCAATGATAGAATCTTTTAATTATTGTAACCACTAAAAATGACCAGAAATATATACATATAAATTATATATATTAAAAATTATAAAAATAAAACATTATTTATATATTAAAAATTATAAAAATATACAACCAATATTTTTTATGATAAATATAAATAATTGACATGTTTCAATATCCTATGAAATCAGAATTTTATTGAAATGTACTATTTAAATTTAACGTAGACATACAGCAAGCATACATGGATGTATTCCTAAATCCAAATTGGAACAATTTGGAATATTACAATTTGTAGTAGTACAGAACTGCTCATAGTTTCTAGCACTACTTTGTGTTTTAATTACTTTAGTCTAGGCTTTTCGCTAATGTTCCACCCTGTTCCCAGCTGCTTCCTACTAGTGCTTAAAATACTTTCTTTTACATTTCCTCAATTTTCGGTCCCCTAATAGTAGAATTGAAATATCACTTTAAGAATTTTATAGAGGAGTAAAGCGTAGTCCTATGTGCAAATTAAGAACGAAAAATTTGGAACCATTCTTGGCAAATATCCTTGAACTTTTATGAAAATCCAGATATTTAAGCTAATTTTCTCAGAAAACCATTGAGTTTTCGAGAACTTCATCAGATATCATTTAAAGCATTTTTGCTCACAAATGTAATAATATATAAAAATGCCAATAATGTAATACGTTTATGTATTAAAAAATAAAAGAATACTTCAAAATACCGTACATATCATATACTTTAGTGAATTTAGCATTATCCGAACAAGAACAATTTTCAGGAAAAATTCAGAGCTATTTTCGAGAAAATGTCGTTCGATCGTTTCTGAAAATGCGCAATTTTGGGCTAATTTCAAGAAAAAATGTTGAGTTTTGGGGAAATTTGCGTTCTTAAATGCACTAATATATAACAAATTCTATTAATGTAAATTTCGACGATGTGAGAGATATACAAAAAATATATGTTAGCCATCTTTGAAATATCAACAATACATCGAAATGAGCTTTATATTAAATTTCTAGCAAAAATACCCGGCGTTGCCCGGGTTTTATTCATATTCAATCCTTGCGAATGAGGGAAAAGATCAATTTTATATAAACCATGGTGTTTAAGATTATATTTAACGTAATTGGTTGAAAGTTTAATAAAATACTATAATTTTCTTTCATTTTATTTTGCAACACATTGCTATTAGATGAAGTTATCTTATGCACCACTACTGGCCTCTAGCGAATAAATTAGGTACCAATGTTACCACTCCTGGGCTCTGGCGGCATACATTAGGAACCACGTGCTCTAAGCGAGAGGCGAAAATTGGTCGCGGTGCACCTACAAACATACTATTATTTAAATTATTTATTTTCCGCATTTAGATTGTGTTAATCTTTACCAAATTTTGCTAGGACACTGCGACAATCCTGAAGAAGAGCCTGTACAACTTTCGTATCTATTCATACACTACTTTTTGTGCTATCGATGTCGGTTACACGTCGTTGAATTCACTTTTAGTAGTATAGATTTAGTCCATTCAGCAGTATTGTGTGCATATCCAGCAGCATAAAGGTTTTAGAATTTTGTTCATATTTCGCAAGCTGCCACGCTGCGAGCATCACTCCCCTCTCCCCTTGTCTGGGTCACCGGTTCCTCTAGGGCTGGACTAGCTGTGTTCTCTCGCGTGGCGAGTGGAGAGGGCCCAGCGTGACCGCAGCGATCAATGGCTGCCCACTTCCAAGAAGTCCCAGAGTAATCTCTGACCGACAGGTGCAGCTACTGAAAATCACATGACACCGTCGTTTGAAGCGATGGAGAGTTACCCAGTCCCGCCGGAATCGTCGATTCGAAACCTACGAATCCGTTGCAAGGGCCTGCGAGACGTGGGATGCAAGAAATGCTAGGTGCGAACTTACGCCGAATAGGTAACACACTTGATTTGGGGCTTCGCCGCCGATCGGACGTTTTCTCCGGGATTCATCTCTTGCTAGAGTGTTCCGAAGTCCCGGTGACGTGCAGCGCTGCATAATGCCAGACAGCGATCCGCCATGCATTATTACTGCCTACATTACTTTGTGTGTATATTATTAGGGCTGCAGTTGTGTTTCATACCTTTTACACCACCAGAAGCACGGTGACATTTGGCGGTAAACCGGCGTTTCCGGCAGTGATTAGAGAGTTCTTTCAAGACGGGAAATCAATTGTCGTAGTACGTAAACACTATTGTTAAAAGGAAATAACATATCTTCTGAAAAATGAGTTTTTACATGTCGTACAATCAGAAACGTACGTTAAAACTCAGAACTAATTGGAACGGAATATCTCTAACAGGATCTAAAAGCTTTTATGGAACATATGTGTATCTGTGTATTTTTGCTTTTATTAGGTTTACAAGATACATGAAATCTCATTGTATAATACGAATATGTAATACTTGTCTATCTATAAAGAAAACTATAGCTTCCTAGATAACCCCGCTATTTTAAAATAACATATTTATATTGTTTATATTAGGAATAAGAAATGTTTAGCAATTATAACGTCCTATGGGTAAATAATAAATTTTTCGTGATAATCAATGTAGCCTCTCTTTATACATAACCTCCAAATTCTAAACATTTACGTTAGTTTATTCCTGAAATAGTTTAATTAACTTGAGAAAAAATAACCATTAAGTTCCTGACATATTACATTGGTAGTATGAATATTGTTTTTTCCATTACTTGCATCCTCATTGTGTGTGAGTGTTGAATTCGTGTTTAGTGGTGGCGGCGAAAACTACGTTAAGTGTAAATTTGTAGACGACAAAACAGGGAGAATGACGGAACCCGTCAATCGAAATCCCGTCATTTGATGCCGGCGCATGCGCAGTTCAGTTCTCCCCAGCATTGTCGTGTTACGTCTTTCAAACCAACGACTTGCAAAAACTCTCTAATAGCTAGAAGTAAAACGACGCTATGGCTTCGCTTCGGTTACCTATCGCAGTGGTCTGGCGGCGTTAAACCATTGTGGTGGTAAACCGTAGAACTCGCAAATCTAACGTACTCGCTCCCTCGCTCAATACCACCTTCATTTACATTCCTTCTGGAAGTAACCGAGAAGTATTAACTTTGCTGTAAGACGGACTGAGAGCGGAGATGTGTGTCAACATTGAATTAGCCTGTAATATCCCTTTGTTTTGTTTCCATAATTTTGTTAAAATCATACAAATTATTTTCAATTTCTATTTCTCCATTATGACTATTAGATTCATATTTAAATTAAAATATTTCTTTACAATTAATGCAACTCTTACATTCTCCTTCATCCCCGGCAACTCCGTAGGTTTACGATTGAAAGAAAAGGTAAGAGGGGTAGCACAGCCGCCAGAGCACTGAGTTGGCAAGCTGATCAACGGACATTGGAGTCACTTAACTCGGGCGGTAGCGTTATAGTACAAAAAGTTAAAAGATACTAGAGGTTCTACAAATTTACATACCTTCTCGTGTTATAGCAAACGATTACGTTTTACAATATAGAAAATTCTACTTTATTTATTCAAAAGAAGCACCGGCGGGGCATATCTGCAATTATTTCGATAGTCAGGATCAGCAGTTATTTCTTCCTTCTACAAAAGAAATGAACATAAATAAATCTCAACTGCCGACAGGATATCTGCCCTGACGCGTGAATACGTCCTATGCGAGCGCATTTCGAACAAATTACGCACGAGCATGCGACTGGAACGTCTTTTAGAATTGTAGTAGTGGGATAATTTCTCACTTTGTGGAGACCCTTACTAAACATACAATTTGGCTTTGCCGCTTTCAAGATTGAACAGGCGTTCACAAACCACGCAGAAACAGCTCTCGCGGAGTCTGGCCACGCCCCTCGAGGTCCTCTCTCAGCTGCAGCCGCCTCACCCACGACTCGCCAGCACATCCTCTCCCGCCGCTATACTTGGGGTTTGCTAACGTGGCATCTGTAGGTAGTATCTCCAAGATGGAATTCGGCACGACGTTTTGCGTCATTCTCAGTTCTGCCACTAGAGTCGCTTGATCTGCAGCACTGCTTGATACGGTCGCGATCATGCGAAATCTTGCGACAGGACCAAGAAACTCACAAAAAGTCGTGCAGAATTCCATCTTGGAGATACTACGCATTGATGCCACGTTAAAGAAACCTAAGTATATTCATTCTCGGCTTCTGTTTCCACCTTCCTGGGGATTCCCAATTGGGACACGTGGCCTACTGTTTCTTCGCTCTGAGCTAAACTGTTCGTGGAACCGTTTGCACAGATCGATTAGGGTATATCACAGCTCATGATTAAACCTCGGAATTTTAGAAACAAAAAACGTTATGATTGAAGTAAAAAAATATGAAAATAAGCACTATTGTGGGTGGAAATGACGTTTTAAGCTCTCAAAATAGGTTACAAAATGCTTAAATAAGACATTTAAAGAACATTAATAATGAAAAGTTGTTTCTGGCATCTAAACCTGATCACAAAACGATTAAATTAGGCACTTTATATTGTTCAAGGAAGCCCTATTTTTACATTTGTGAGAGTGCCAACAATATTTTTACTTTTTCACATTGATAAGAATGATTACAACATATTATTTTTTACACTTGTATTTCTTTTCATTTGAATCATTACTAGTGAGAACCCGTCAACATTTGACGGTGAGATTTGAGATAAATGTAAAATACTGTGCCCAGCCTAATGTCCACAATATGTTGCATTGTTTGGATCCTCAGGGTATAACGAAGATATTCGGTGATGTGAAGTTCCCAAAATTTTGAACACGTATGGCCCATGACCAAATGGCAATGCAATATGCCCCACATATTTCAATAATACACCAAATGACACAAAAGATAGAGCACTATTATACTGACGGATATTATTTCTAAAGTTTTTTGATGTTTCATCATCTATAAACAAATTTGATTACTTCTGGCATATTGCTCGAAGGTAAACTTATTTTCCCATTTAAGCAACACAGAGTAAACTCGTTTGCAAAATTTCTCTCGCATGGGAAGTACAAAGCAGAACAAAACTGACATTTCATAGACAACGACCCAATAGAAAACGAAATGACCTCACTATCACGACACCTACGCTGACTCTCTTTCCCTGCGCCCAGTTAATGTACGTTTGCGTCTTTTGGGGCGCGTGGGCAACGATTCGGAATTCGACATAACCTGTGAATAACTTCACTACTTCAGTACAACCGAGCAAAACCCACTGTCCGAATGTTCTCTACAAAATACACTACAAAAGCAAATACATTCAAACTGTCAACGCCACAATACGCAATTAATACACTGAAATTAATACACTGAAACAAAACCTTGACAAATTGTAAACAAATCTCAACAATCAAAACAAAACATCAAGCAGCGCCATCATGAAGCAGCGTGGACTCGCATCTAGCGTTTCATACAATCGATTTTGAAACAGCCACCCTTTGGAAGAAAACAATTGACTATTGATAAGCGTGCTATTAAAGAATTATTTAATTAATTAATTTACACCGTAAATGTTGGTGAATCAACACAAACAATATCTCATAACACATCTAGGGATTAATTCTTTCATTTAAAGGAAAAAATACTACAATCGGTTCTAGAAGTAAACAAGTCATGGCAGCTATATAATGTTTTACATCAAGTTACAATGTTCATGAAATAATAATCTGTATGGTGTTTTATTACTTGTAAAGTTACGACAGAGTTTACCACCGATATATAAAGCTTTTCTTGCGGCCAATTACTACCCTGAGCCTTTGCACCGCGTGCCTACGTCCGTTCCCACCCACATCTAACGCCAGTCTTCGTTTCTGCTTTCCATTACCGGTCTACGTTACGCTATCTACGGGGGAAAACTTAATACATTGAAGAGCGATTATTTTCTCTAGGCCTTCAGAGAAGAGAAAACTTTAGGAGGAGGGAGTCGTTGCGGTGGAAGAGAATAGGTGTGTCAACTTGCAGCCTTTTTATTGGATTTTCTAAAACCATATTAAGGCTAGTTCCCTCGCTTCTCCGTACCGTATGCACAGAGATTGGGATATTTATGATGGCGTCACGCACATAAAATATTTAGTTGTTTACACATATATTGTGAAAACATCGTAGTAATTGTAATAATATAGTTTCAAAAATATTTAATTACATTTTACTCAATAGAAATTACTCTAATTTACTTAAAAAATCCTGTTGATCTTGGGTTTATGGTGCTCGTAAGTCTTGTCCTCTTCCACTACTGTACAGGAACAGGATTTATTTATTTATTTATTTATTTATTTATTTATTTATTTATTTATTTATTTATTTATTTATTTATTTATTTATTTATTTATTTATTTATTTATTTATTTATTTATTTATTTATTTATTTATTTATTTATTTATTTATTTATTTATTTATTTATTTATTTATTTATTTATTTATTTATTTAGTCAAAAACTGTATGACGTATGGGGGAGAAAATCAACTGCGCACGCTTTCTTGAGTTTCAGAATCCCTTTCCAACAATTTAACTATTAATAGTTGAAAGATGAAAAATAATAGTAATAATAATGATAATAATAATAATGATAATAATGGTAACAATAATAATAATGGTAATAATAATAATAATAATAATAATAATAATAATAATAATAATAATAATAATAATAATAATAATAATAATAATAAATTTTAAAAAGCGAGAGATTAACATTTCAAAAACTAGATATTTTCGTTGCCAAATTATAGAAAACTTATTTTTAACGGTAAAGGAACGAACAGATTTGATTTTTCTGTATTGTTAACAAAATAGAAACTCACCCTAAGCTCTACTACCACTACAAGCAAAAGAAAAGTTCAACAAGAATGTCGTTTGCCTCACAGGATCCGATTGACTTCCAAGCGGTGCGTCGGGTTATTATCGCTCACCAGGCAGGAATTGTTTACAATTTCTGAGAACCATTTATATTAGCACTTCACAATTTCTAATAAATTCGCAATATTCTACTAATTTTACAAAATATAACGTTAAAGACGCTTATAATGCAAAGAAAATAACAAAACCTCCTTCTCAGGTTCAAGGTCCAATATCATCAAACTGCTTTATACCAGCAGCTGCTACACTATCTGCAAGTGAATTTTTCCCCAAAGATAGTGTGAAATATTGAGGATTGAATTGCTCTAAGACTTTCTTGTCATTCTTCGCTTCACTATCAAAGGATTTTCCTTTTCCCCATCACTAGATATACCCATCCGTGATTTGGCAAGATCACTTTCACAAATGAAACCCTTATTGATCATGACGTAACCACATCAAGACAAACGGACGGACAGATAGATAAGCGGACGTTGTGAAAAAACAACTTTTTCTGTTTCAGAGAACCCATCGTTTCAAATCTCGAAATCCATTTTTCCCAGCAAAACATAGCTGCCTCTATACTACGTATTACTACGTATTACTCCGTATACGTATACGTACGTACAGGAGAAAGTAAAAAGCTATGGAGAGGTCTACAATTATGAACAAAACGTTTCCTTAGCAAGAAAAAAGAAAGTAGTTTTGAATTCTGCTCAGATTGCGAGCACAGATAATACTTCACCATACGTCACATTTCTGCTGTTTACTTTTTTATTTGGGTTGATTTGAAAATAAATCCAATCAAATTATGCCCTCCATTGTTAATATCAAAGCTGGATATTTCTTTTTAATGCAATCTATTTCTTGATATTACACCTTTAAACCATTTATTTATACTTTTTCGAAATATCAACTTTCGCAAATATAAAATAATTTTCTGCGGCGATAAAACAATTTAAGAAAATCAAAATAATTATTTGTTAATCACTTTTTTCATAGACCCCCCAAATAGAACGCAAAATAAAAATGCTATATTTTTCTGTATATAGCAATTTTTTATTTGTGAATAGTTTGTATGGTATCACATGACTATTAAATAAGATTCTCTAATCTGTATTTCTTTCTTAAACGTAGTGATAAAGCGAAACAAATTTAATTTTTGAGTGGAAATTAGTAAATTTGGAATTAGCTCTGAAGCAGGATCTTGGTGTGTCGATATCGTTATTCAAAATATGAAGATAGTAGTTATTCAGAAATATTGACTTATTATTTCCAAAAAGGTACTAGTTTCAGAATACTAATTTTACAATAAATCATTCTGAGTTATGTTTATTGCTGAAAAATATAGTGCGTCCCATGTCTAGCTCAGTGGCAGTATTTGTAGGCATCTTCGTATCGCTTATCTTCATGGATAGCATTTCTAGACTCTTATTTGAGATTATATCTGGTGTGACATTTATTCCTTCTTCTCCTCTCCTCCACTTCTTGTCTATTCCCCCTCCCTGCCGTCTCTTCTTCCACTTCTCTGCTCTCTCTCCTCCTCTCAACTAGCCTTTTCCTGTCCTCTCACACTCTCTTTCAGTGTTTCATTGCAAATGTATCGAAATATATCTGAGAATATAATTGACGTACGAAATAATTATCATGAATTTTCGGTTGGAAATAATAATTGTTCCAAGTACACACAATTTTCATTAACATTCTAACGAGTAATGAGTTTCTTCTGTTGTCTTATTAGTTCCAAGATTTCTCACATTTACTTCGATTAATATCATTCAAATGAATGTGTTCAAGTTTCAATAAGTGTATTTATGTTATGAGTTCCACCACACACTATGTGTTATTTGTTACTAATTTCTTGCGGGTAGGTGAAATTAAAGTTCTGCTGTTAATGTGTGCTTTATTTTCGTAACTGTTTCAACCTACCTATCGTGCGAAAAAATCTTTTTACACTGTGACGTTAGCAGGCAAAAGAAAAGGATTTTTTATACGAGGCCACGTTTTTCTGATGCCTTAATAAATGACAAAATTAACGCACGAGTACTAGCGCATATAAGTGGCGCACGAAATTCCGGGCCAAACGAGCCGTCACAAACACCAACACAAGTTGATGCAACGGCCTTCACTTATTAAGTGAAGTATTTATAACTTGTATCTTATAAGAGATCTTCGAAACGACCGGTTGCTTGAATGCATTGGGCCCCCCTTAACACGTTATCACCAACCTAGCGCTGTGTTTTATAAATACTTAGTATTTCATTCCGAAAGTTCTTCTTCGCTGTGTTTTATAAATACTTAGTATTTCATTCCGAAAGTTCTTCTTCAATACTTGCAGTATTCTTGGATTTCTTGGCTCAGTGCATCAACTGATGTCACTGCAGCGCCTCTGACCGGGAGGTCCTAGGTTCGAGTCCTGACAGTGGCAGGATTTTCGACCCCAGCTTTTCAAGTGGGACGAATTCAGTCGCTGTCTGGAGGAGAATTCTAGCGGCCGGCTGCTCTGATCGGTAGTTTTCCGTGGTTTCTTCGATCAACACCAGGCGAATGCCGGAGCAGTACCCTAACAAACGGACAACGGACCGCGCGCGATCTGTCCTTCCTCTTCCTTGTCCTATCCTCTCCCCTTACACACACGTACACTAATATACACTACACTTCCCCATATTCCGGGAGACCGGTCGGGAGCTTAGAGCTTGTTCGGGCTGGGGCGGTGCCTCGCACATAGTATACTCACCATAGTAAGAATATACTCACCATTGGTTCAGAAAACGAATTCCTCCAAAGCATGTTGGAAAATAAAAAAAAATTCTCTTCGAACACCCCACAGAACTCAAGCAAACGAGGGAGAAAATGAAGGTACATTTACGTCCAGAGCCAAATCAATGGACCATTTATACAAAGGATCATGGAAAAATGGAGGAGAAAAGGTGATGAAAATGAAGGTCATTGCCCATGAAGGTGAAGTGAAATACCCGTTATAGCCATACATATTATTTTAGAACTATACATTATATAATTTGTGAAATTAATATTTTTCTATAGATGTATTAATATCATTGTTTTAAAAAATGTAAGAATTTGACGCTCGTTTAAGTCTCTCATTGTGTAGAAATCGTTATTAAACGGAAAATATGTCACTCGGTATTTAAATATGGGTATCGATTTAAAATGTTTAATGGATTGGGGCTGGGTTTTGAAAAATAACTTCGATGATGGATGACGTTTTTGTAGTGAACAATTTAACTGACACCAGATTAATTGACTACTACGCTGTTTCATAATTCTTGATATATTTATTGGAAAATAGAGTTTCCACCTTCAGTAAATTAGTCTGAATAATAACAAACTTGTTTGTAAATGAAAAGGAAAGTTCTTGGTAGTACTCCTAGCACAATAATTATTGAGCGAAGCCCAAACACGACATAAATCTGTTGCTAAAGGCGGTGATTTGCCGCGTAGTCTCCATCGCCCTCGTAAGCAAGAAAGACTGAACGAGAGTGGAGCCCATGAGAATCTCGTGCAACGAGAATGCATTCTCGAGAACGAGGCGACTCGATAATCTGGTTGCCAGAGCCTACGGAGGGGAATGTCAACTGTCTTCGTAGATACCAACACGGGCTCGTTCGAGTGTCATTTTTTTACGTCCGGGCAGGAAGCTTGGTGGCATGAGATACTGGGTTGCTAATTCATCGAATTTCTCGGAACAGATGTCTGAGGAACAGATGTTGCTATGATGTTGAATTTATAACAAAATACGATAATTTTGCCGCCTGAGATATGACATAATATTCTAGAGAAACACATCCTATAGGTCCCAGACTTTTAGATTACAAAAACGAATTGTAGTACAAATAATGAGCTACCCACGTGATTCTTGTAAGCCTCTCTTTATTAAGTTATTACTTTGCGTCTTGATTCATGAAACAGTGTTTTCTGTCAAAAACGACTTCAAGGGTAGCAACATTTTTTTCAGCATTACTGATGTTCAATAAATATAATACCCGACTTTCCTTCAGCTGTCAGTATCAACAGCTCATTACAAAAAAACTCACATACAATACATGCACAGTATTTTATAACACATTGCCAAATGAAATTAAACGATTAAATTCAATACACAAGTTCAAGTGCCAAGTAAAATCTCTCCCGCTCTATAACTGTTTATATACAATTAGAGACTATACAGAGCATCAAAAAGAACAGTAATATTAATTTTAATAATGTTATTGAATGCATACATTATCATTTGGACTGCATAATTCTAAACAACATGTAACAAATATTGTATCTCCGCTTGTAACGATACCCATCACGGTCAGGCTTTTCGTCTCATTTCCCTGCTCCTTGGAGGGAATGCTAAGATAGTCCCTTGTTTTTTTTTTTCTCGACATAAATGTAACTTCACTATCTGTGTATGTCTTCTAGAGTTCTGTAGGAAATATAGTAAGTTCTACGGGTTCTCACGGCAAGAAGTCTATTCCTTCATGACGGGCAGAATGTGGAATAACAGCCCCAATCTATAGCTGATTTGCCTTGCAAATAGTTTTTATTAAAATGGAGATAATTCTTTTTATTAATTCTTGCCAAAAATGCTCATTTCCATCCGTATTCAGACTTCAACTTGCGCTTAATTTTTCGAAAATTGCAAAAAGTTCAAATTCTTTTCGCCGTCTTCCTACAACTCCAAGATCTGTTTTTGACGAACACATTTCATTGAGAGAAATATTTTTATTTTCATAATTGTAGTTGTAAGAAGACGCCGAAGAAAATTTCCAATTTTGCAATTTTCAATAATTAGAATTTTCAACGAAAATGCGACTTGCAGCATTCGTTTAAAGCTTTCTATCTGAGTTCAAAACTTAATTAAAATTTTCGGTGCTGATTTTGAGAAAAAATTGTTCGAACAAAATTTAAAATTGCGTAATTACACGCAAAAATACGCGAAAAATACTCTACTTTTCGAAAAATTGCACGACATTATTTAAAAATCTATCTTTAAGAAACAGATTTCAGTAGGGGGAAAATCTCAATCTATAATATTTCAGTTGTAGAAAGACGCCGAAAACATTTTGAACTTTTTTCAATTTTGATAAATCACGGTTTTTAACCAATATGAAACTTAACCCATTCTCTTAAACGTACTTCACACTATCCAACAAAAATAATAAAAAACGATGGAGGTTATTCATCAAATCGTCTCCAAGTTATTTTTTCGTTTAGTTGACTAAATATGCTAATTAATTCCACGAAAAATCTTTGATTATCTGTATGTTAATAGCACGCCTACAATTAAAATTACACCGTGCAATTACAACTAAACACCTACCAATTATAATTCAGAAAAAGAGCCAAATCGTGTAATTAAGAAACTATAATACAGACGTAGCCAAGGAATTTCCAGTTGGCCATGAAACATGAACATATTTATACAACGATTACGTACCTTCAACAACATTTAAACAACGAATGAATAAAACTAAATTGGCAAAGTTAACTTTAAGCAGGTGACTAATGACACAACATAAAATATTTAACATGAATAAATTAAATGTTTTATAAGTAAAATATTTGGTTTTAGGATTACAAATGTAAAAAATATAAACGCCAGTTGTGTTTACCCATTCTAAAACGTACGATATACCTAAAGTGTGCCAGAAGTGACTAGATTCTTTTTGTTTTTGTTTTTACTTCCCAATATTTATACATGTTGTATTCTCTCTCATACCAGTCTTTACTTCTCGTGCGAAGTAATGTTTTCATCACTTTGTCAGCTTCTTCTCAATTTTGTCCGCAATAAGTTCAGTACCTTCCAAATTCAAACAAACAATGCAAGGCCCACTACAATAGATATTTTACAGAAGCAATACTAAGTCAACAAATATATGCCTCTGGTGGTAAAGATGGGCTTGAATTTCTCAAATGTTAAATTATTTCTAAATAGAAACAAAAAACATTGAACGTAACCTGTGGATAAAGGGGTATAATTGCACTCGTAGTATATAAGAAAACTCGCTCTTATTGTCGCTCGTTTTCTTGAACCTTCCGCTCATGCAATTATCCCCCTCTTTATACACTCGTTTCGTTAATTACTATAATATAATGGTGGAGAATGTATGTTTTTAGACGATGTTAGTGATGAAATGTAGGATTGATGTTGACCTAAGTTGACCTAAGTAGATACTGATATGTAATGGATATTTGTAAAGTAATATATATGGAAATGTAAAGTATATATGTATTAATATGGAAGTGACCTCTGTACATAATACACTATGGATTTTATATTGCCTGAAGTTGGAGTAAAGGTGACTCCGAAACGTCCTGATAATATGTTTGTATATGATATCTAACTAATGTGTAACAATCAGCTTTATGCTTAAACTAGCTGAACCCGACAGACGTTGTTCAGCACTTCATCTCCCTCATTCTCCTGCCGTCTCCCTTTCTCTCTCCGTCTCTCCCTCTCTCTCCGTCTATCTCTTCGTCTCTCCGTTTCTCTCTCCGTCTCTTCGTCTCTGTCCCTGTCTTTGTCTCTCTGTCTGTCTCTCCCTCTCTCTGACCCTCTCATTCACATTTAGTTGCAGATTCTGCCTGTCTCCCAGCAGGTAGGGTATTATCGATAAGCGCCGGACCTGCAAAAATGTAATAGAATGTTCAAGAAGATCACCTCTTGTAGATTACGGTGTGAAAAAACGTTTCTTTGGGACCTTCGGCCTCAAAAATGTTAGTTTTTAATGCCCTAGAATGCTTAGTTTAGGAGTTATTTAACGATATAGAGTCAAACATGCTGCTGAGTGTTGCGGATTTCATTTCGCATGAATATTTAGTTTTGTTCTACAGCGCCATATAGTGGAGTTACAACAAAATTAACACCACATAAACCTTCTGGACGAGAAAACACGTAGATTTATGAACTTTCATGAAGATGGGTCACACGGTGGCGGCGTCAAGGGCTCTTATACCAACATCCCATATATATATATATATATATATATATATATATATATATATATATATATATATATAGAGAGAGAGAGAGAGAGAGAGAGAGAGATAAAGTCTGAAGTTGTCTATAAAAAGTGAAGCATTACATGGAAATTAATCCCACAATTTTAAATTTTTAAATTATGTCATGTACTTTAAGAAAAAAAAGCAGTTGTTGAGTAACACTAAGAGGAGAAAATGAGTCGACCCGTCGGGCGTGCACACTGGCTTTTAACGCGTGTGCAAGGGAAGCGTCCCGTACCCAAATTGGGTGTCTCTCCCACGGCACGAGGTCGCACGCATCCAGCCCGCCCCCGATGGGAACTCTCGCACACCGAAATACGTCATCGCCTGCGAGTGTTTTTCTCCTCTCCTGCAAACCTCAAGACTGTGACAGAGCGGCTTCGCAACTGATAGGACACACTAAATCATCACCGAAACACGTGGGCACACTGAGTTATCACCAAATATTTAAAAATTAGCGAAGTTACTCTGGACATAAAGTGCGGATCTGTGTATTTCATTTTCGGATGTACTTTCTATTAAATTAGAAATAGCAGGGATTTGCTCATTCTACTAAATCCACTTAAAAAAAAACAATTAAGAACAGCGGGAGGCTTTCTGTGAATGTTTTGACTTTGTGACCCCTGTACTATACCTTCCCTTTTCTGATGTACACGTGAGTCACGTAACTTTAGCACCTGTAATTTTTGAACGGTTGAAGTTATTGCAATGCCATTTTCACGAAAGTGCATGAGGGAATGGAGCTAATTGATGCATGTATTTGTTTCGATTTTATCACTTGTATTTTAAGAGATATTGAGGCGACTTTGTATTTTTCAAATGGAACTGTACATATTTTTACTCTATCGTGATGAGCATAAAATGACGAATCCAATGATATAGATAGTCATTTGTTAGATAAGCATTCTTTCAATAATTTTGATTTTTTGCGACTGGTATTTAAGGAATTTTGTAACGCTCCGAGCACGTGCTAGCAGGGAGATTGGTGCGCGACCTTGGTTGGTGACCTGTTATGTTGCATTTAAAATACACATGTTTAAACGCGAGTCGCAAAAAAATCAAAATTACTCCAAAAAATGCTTATCTAACATATAACAACATGTATTACATTAGATTCGTCTTTTCAATCCATCATGCTAGAATAAAATATATGTATAGTTCAAATTGAAAAACACAAAGTTACCTCAGCTCTGAAAATACAAGAGATAAAATGGAAATGAATATCTGTATAAATTAGTCCCATTCCTTTAAGCACTTTTGTCAAAACTGCATTGCAATAACTTCAACCGTTTAAAAATTACAAGAGGTGCTAAAGTTACGTGACTTACCCTCAATATTAAAAATTTAAATGCCACATGATTGGCTCCATTTCTCTCATGAATTACGAATGACCTTTTCTGTATGTTAGGAGATACTTTATTGGCAAAAGAAAATTTATAAGAGTGGGGGCGATAGCAGGCGATCCTACGAAATCTAAGGCTATGAATTCCTTGTGAAAGGTTTTCGGAAAAATTCTACTTTTCATTTTTTCTAGCATTTCTTAATTACTATTCAACTTTCGTATTATTAAAATTTATACAATGCGAGTTTTCTTGCTCTCGAAATTACTATAACAATGAATTTTACAATAAACTCAATTTTTTCTGCTCTTTGGTAAGAATATGAAAGAAAACATAACAAGACAAGTTTATTTTTTTAAATACAAATAATTCTCATTCATAGTTCGCATTACATCTACAATCATTTATTCATGACTTTGTTATACCATGCCCAGCAATACTCTTAACTCCTTTTTGTTCTTTCCTTAAAAGAATTATCTGTTTTAAATTATCTGTCATAACTTCATCTTCCTACAATTTAAAAATAAATATCTTTTACAAACCAAGTTGGGTGACCGACAACAAGCGATTGCTTTGGAACCGTGACATACATAGTCTCTAATAACCAGAACGACAAAATACAAAGACATACAGTCTCACCTGCTGTTTTTGCCTCTCATCACCAGAAATTAAATAATCATCACCAGCTCATCACCAGAAATTAAACGTAGACTAGAGGTACTACAGAATGGCACAGACTTTCTCGTACCATTTGTTTCTAATTTCCTTGGTGTGGCCTGGCTTTAAGGTCTAGCTCCATTCTCTGGCCAGCTGTCATCTATCGTCGCCAAAAGTACTTTTTTGACAATTTTTCAACTTTTTTGCTTTCCTAGTAGTACAACCGAATTATTACTTCAAGAATATTAAGGCAGAGTAGAAACTCGTCCTAAATAGAAGTTTTCGTTGAGAAATTCTTAGCTGTTTTTGAGAAAATGGCGTATAAGCTTTACTGTAAATGCGAAATTTGAAGCTCTTTTTCTCGGAAATCTATTGAGTTTTCGAAAAAGTTAACTTTAAGTCATTTAAAGAACTTCTATTCAAAAATATAATAATGCATACAAATTGATCGAAATGCCAATATTAACGGCGTGAGAAGTATTTCAAAAAAATTACATTTGTGTAATTTTTGAAAAAACAAAAGAATACACTAAAATGAACTTAACGTTATATAAAACAGTGTAATTAGCACCATCCATTAGAAAAATTTGGAGCAAGTTTTGAGAAAATAGAGTTTATGTGACTCTGAAAATGCGGAATTTTGAGCTAATTTTTATAGAAAACTTGCGTTTTCGAGAAACTTTATTTTACATTATTTAAAGAGAATGAATAATAAAGAAACACATAAATACAATAACGTGAAGAAATTGCCTCAAAAGTAAATATTACCGACGTGAGAGATAGGTCAAAAATTATATTTTTGTAATTTTTGAAAAACCAAGTGAATAGAGCAATGTGGCGTTGAATATTACGTCATATGATAGGGTACATTTGAACTCTTTCAAAAATTTAAAGAATAAATTTGGAGCCGTTTTTGAGAAAATAATGTTTTTGAATTTTTTTAAAATTGCAAACATTTTACGATCTATTGCACGAAAACTACTAGATTTTCGAAAAAATGTACGTGATCTTTGTGGTACAACTATTTATGGACAACACATTTCGTTTGAAGGAAAAATCTCTGTGTTCAATTTTATCATTGTAGGAAGACACCGGAAAAAATTCAAACTTTTGCGATTTTGGAAACTTTAGAGTTAACTGTGAAAACCGGACCTATGCCACCTTTATAAGCGTATATTACTCTATTCTTACAGGAAATGTAAAAAAAAAATTGGAGCTGTTTTTGAGAAAATTTTGAAAAAGTACAGGGGGCTTCATGTAAAGTACCCCCAAATATTAAAGAATGTTTTTCAAAATCTCGAAGATTCAACTAGAGCCAGATAGACAGAGCTTTCTTTAATTTGGAAAATATTTTACACATAGTTTAGGCGGTAGCAGTTTTGACAGACGGACGGACGGACGGACGGACGGACGGACGGACGGACGGACGGACGGACGGACGGACGGACAGACAAACGGACAGACGGACGAACGTTTTGAAAACAACACTTTTTCGGTATCAGGGGACCCCAAAAAGTGTATTTCCGTTGAAATCTCGGAATCGATTTTCCTCATCACATAACTTTCTCTATACTACGTATTTTACTCCGTATATACGTATTAAACGAGAAAGCAAAAAAGTCAGAAGCAATTGTAAGTTAACAAAGGTAGAAACTGAAAAATATCACGCAATAGTCGCATCTTCTGCAAGAGGAGTAAATACCGATGATGAGGTATGTACTGGATTCTGCAGATAACCCGGATAAGATTTATGAATCGGATTATAAAAATTGATGTATTAAACTTTTTAATTTCTCGAACTTCGTGAGAAACAGTATTGTAATCGTGCGCCAGAAAACGGCGTATTTTCGGCAGAAAATCACTTATTACCGGACTCTGGCAACGAAGTAGATTACTCTTATTCCTTTATAATAGTAAATTACTTCCTCGAAGACGTTCTTTAGTCAAATCCATGTTTCTCGTGTCCGTCCGTCTGTGGTCAACGCTTGCGCCTAAACCGTTCAGCAAATTTTCTCCAAAATCGACATTCTTTAATTAATTTAAAGGAACTAGAGGTACTCCGAGTTTAAAACAGGATTTGTTTTTGGAAAACTGGATTTTTGGAAGAACTTTATATGAAGCCTCAAGAACTTCAAAATTTTCTCAAAAAGGACTACATTTTTGGATTCTACTTTGGTCTCGGATAGAGTAAATGATGATTAAGAGCATTGTGCAGATCCCATTTTAGTAAAAATCACTGATTTTTCGAAAATTGCAAAAGTGCAATTTTTTGGGCGTCTCCGTACAACAAAGGCTGAAAGGCCGTAACTGCCACGTGCCTGTAGAGTCGCATGTTGGAATCCTGTCCGGAGCGTAAATGTTTGTGTGTGTCCGTATACAGCATACGAGTTCCTTTACCATTAACCTCAAAGTTAAAAAAAACAATGGTAATTACAGTGGTCGCTTTAAGACCTAGTATTTGAAAAGTAACCTTAAAAAACCTGATGTTCAAAGGCAGATCTTGAAAGAAGGTCATGTAAAAGTATCCAAAAATATTAGTAGTTTTCGCGTAATTGTTCGTGAAATATAGTCAGTTTTTGTTTTTCAAACAACTTTTTTTCTCTAAAACGACTCAATCAATTTTCTTTCAATTTCTCTCTCGATTAAGGAGGAAAGGAGCGCTTAACATGGCACAAGTCTCATATTCCATAAACTCTCTGAATTTTCGAAAATTGCAAATTCAGAAATAATGAGAGAATGTATGTGCTGTTGTGACACCAATAGTTATCTTTGCTACAACATTGGTAACTTGTTTACAATTTTTTATTTAATACGTAAAGACATGGTCACTAAAACGTACAAGATCTTTAGATTTAAATTTCTTATTACAATAAGGACATATATAATTAGCCAGCGTTTTCTGTTACGTCAATTTATACCACGTATTTCTTAATATACATGCGTAACAAGCTAGTCATTTTACTTACACTATTCATGATAGCAAAATAAATTATTTATTTTGTTGTGAACAGGAACGTTACATGGTTGGTAGCAAAAGGTTCTAAGTAAGCGAATGATGTCTTTTTGTTTGTCGTATGAGAAATTGAAGCACCGAAAATTCGTCGTAATTTGTATTTAAAATATAAGTCCAGGACTAAAATATAAAGAAATATGTGTATGAAAACCCTCTACAGTCCTCTGCATGATCTGAACATTGCACTCGTTTTACACAAAACTGAACTTTGTCACTTACATCCCTTTGCTTTTCAGTCTCTCGTATATTCACTTTTCATTCTAACTTTGCATATTAATTGGCTTTGTCTGTAGCGTCCCTAAATACATTGTTTATGTCCTATTACGTATAAGAGTCTACCCTTTTACTTCTTTTAAATCTAAATCACTTAATACATGTCCCAATTTCGATAAAATATTTCTCACTATTTTGACACTCTCATAGTTGTATCTAAAACTTCCATTTATTTTTTATTAACAACAACCATTTTATAAGTTCTAACCGGGGATCATCTGCCGTTCATTTTTGTCGTATTTATTGTAAAAACATCAATTTATTTCTTATTTTCAGACTTCATTCAGATAGAAATTATTGATCTCATTTTATCTTTTTACTGGTCCAAGTCCTTCACAAATACATACAAAACATTTATCTATACCTCAATTTATTTATAGTAGCACTTGATGTTTAATCATGTGTAACGGTGTCCTCCAATCGGGAGCTTAAATAGTCATCATAGTGAAGTCACTTTAGGGACGATCAAGTTCCCGATTGGATGACATCCTAACAGCTAACTTACGTCAAGTGCCACTATAAATAAATCTAACTATAAGTTCAGCGAATCTCAACTGTTTTATCAGACTACCACCTAGATGTTGATGAATTATTGTGACTTGTGTCAGCAAACCCCGGCAAATGTAAGACATAGATGTTAAAATATTTTAACTGGAACACATAAGAAGTAAAATAAGAGAAACTAGAGGTGCTACTGATTGGAACAGACTTTCTCGTACTAATTTGTTTTCTAATTACTTTTGCCTATGATAGCTTTTCGGTCTTGCCCCATCCTCTTACCAGCTGCCAACTATCGCAGCCCAAAGTACATTTTTTTGAAAATTTTCCAATTTTTCGGTTTTCTAATGCTAGAACCGAAATATTACTTTAAGTATTATTATAGAAGACTAAAATCTCGTCCTTCATGGAAATTTTCATTGAAAACTTCGGAGTCTTTTTAAGAAAATGTCGCTTAAGTGTTACTGTAAATGCGGAATTTGAAGCTCGTTTTCCTATATAAAAATTTTTGAGTTTTCGAAAAACTTCATTGGACGTCATCTGAAGCACTATCACTCGATAATTCAAAAATGTACCCCAAATAACTGAAAATGTGCATATTAAGGGTGTGAGAGATAAAAATACATTTGCCTAATTTTTGAAAGAACAAAAGAACACATAAAATGGTCTTTATGCCATTTTATGCAGCACATTCAAGACCATCCGTACAACAAGTTTGAAGAAAAAATTGGAACCTTTTTTCAGAAAATGGGGTTTTAGCGTTTCTTAAAATGTGGATTTTCCCAGAAAATTTGTTGAGTTTTCGAGAAACTTCATAAAAAATCACTTGAAACACTTGTTTCAAAAATTCAATAATGAATACAAATTTACGTAAAGTAAATACTAAATAAATTTAAGTAAAGTAAGTATTAACAACGTTGGAAAACGCCAAACAATTTGCAATTGTGTATTTTACTATCTTGCCTTTTCCAAAAAACTTCGTAAGAAGAGAAATTTACGTAATCGCGCGCTGGAAAACGATAAATTTTCATCTGAGAAATTCTTATTTGAAAAACCAAAACAATAGAGCGAGATCGCCTTATTCAATAAGGATACAAAACGGTCGTCTTTTAATGTTTATATAGATTCGCCTAAAAAGAGTGTTAGAGCAATTGCAGAAGTGGAAGTGAATTCAAATTAGACTGAGTTTATAGATGTTTAATCTCTTCAAAAATTAGGGGGCAAATATATGGAAGTGTTAAGCAAAACCGGGGAACAATCAAATGTAGATGTAAAAGATTTTGCAACAGAATTTTGAGAACAAATTGAGAATGGTCTTATATTAGAATTAGAGCATAACTGAGAAACAGTTTAAAGATGATATTTTATGTGTATGAAAGAAAAAAAGCGTCAAGATGTAGCTGTACTAAATTTTAATATTCGCATCATCCATACCTGCAAGTATTTTTTTACGACGATTACAATTTTGAAATTGCAATATTACCAGTCCAAATCCTTTATGGAGGTAACATACAAGGTCATTGGATGCGGGGAATTTTTGAACGGGAGTATAATAACATCAGCTATTACGATTCATTGGTACGTCCAATGCCAAATGCTGTAATAACTTATTTGAACAAACATATGCACGACATTTATTAATTTTAAACATATGAAAAATTTTAATAGCTATTAACATGCCTAGAAATGTAATAACACTCACATTTCGTGGTATGTTCAGCATTTTATCGGCCACCATAAAATCTCAAGAATTATGCGAAAATTTACGACATAGTTAACACATGAATTCTCTTGCTGCGGCACGTTAATACGATATTATGGGGTGTTGCTTGCGATAACGTGGTACCTTCATCTGCCATTGTGACATCTTTAACTTACTTGTGACGTAATACTTTTATCTATTCTATCGTCCTCCCTTGGCTAACTCTTGTGTGTTTCTGACCCCGACGCTATTAGTTTTCGAGGGCTAGGGAGTCTTTCCCATTCTTCCTTCCTTATTTCTTTCGAGTGTAGTTGGTAGGCCTTGTGCGGGAAGCAACTCAGAAGCATTCAGTTATGAATCGTGGATGATCCGACAGAAGAAGGTGTGATAAAATAACCTTGGGAATTAAATCGGCCCTAAAGAGTGGATCAGGGGTAGGCTGGACTCCTTATGCTATGATGGAAGCAATCAGTCTAAGGGATGGAAACCCCAGAAAGAAAAGCTCTGGCCCTCCAGGTTTGGGGCTTGTGCTGTAGGCCAGAAACGTGACACGAAGTACAACCTCTGTCTTATGGAACAAACCTATCACTAACACTACTAAAAGACCTAATTTCCCCACACTAGTCAAGAGTGTTACAACGTACGGTTCAGAAGTTTAGGGAGTTGATAAAAGAACAAGAGGGAAGCTGTTGGTCCTTGAAATGGACTACTGGCGTCGAAGTTACTGTTACAGAAGACGTGACAGAATCAGGAACGATGAAATAAGAAAGAAAATGGTTGTAAAGAAATGTATCCTTGATGAAATAGAAAAAAAATCGTTTGATATGGTCACGTTATGCGAATGACAGACGAAAGATGGCCAAAACGAGTCCTGTAATGTATACCGACAGAAAGACAGAAGAGAGGAAGACCCAGAATTGCATGGCAGCAGGGTGTACGAGAGGCTATGACGGCAAGACAAAACCAGGAAGATGTATGGTCAAATAGAGGGGCTTGGAGACTGAGAGCGGAGACACGGCGATAGCTGTAGATTGATTGATTGATATTTTCGTGTTTCAGAGTGCGTCAACTGCTGTGTTCATTAGTCCCGTAAGTGTAGTGCATTTTTTCTCGGAAGATAGCTGTGATCTTTCCCCGCTGGATGGCGAGATCCGGCGCCGACCTACCGCCGGCTAGCGGGGTTTCCCCCTAATCAGGACTCTCCCACCAACGCGGCACCGCCCCAGCCGGGACAAGCTCTAAGCTCCCGACCGGTCTCCCGGAATATGTGGTAGTGTAGTGCATGGTAGTGTATGTGTGTGTGTAAGAGAAGATGGTAGGACAAGGAAGTGGGAGAGGAAGGAAAGATCGCGCATGGTCCGTGTTAGGGTACTACTGCGGCATTCGTATTGGTGTTGATAGGAAAAAACACGGAAAACTACCGATCAGAGCAGCCGGCCACTAGAATTCTCCTCCAGACAGCGACTGAATTCGACCTATGTGAAAAGCTAGTGTCGAAAATCCTGCAGCCGTCAGGACGCTAGCCTAGGACCTCCCGGTCAGAGGCGCTGCAGTGACATCAGTTGATGCACTGAGCTACCGCTGCCGGTGACAGCTGTAGAGCAACTCCGCATTATATGTAGAGTTCCCTACGGAATACACTGCTATTCTCCCGAGATATGAATCGCCTTACTACTACCGTAAATTACAAAACATTATGAATCGTGTTACTTTATGATATTTTTATGCGGCTGAGAAAAACTTTTTCCATATTTCATGGGTGAAGAGGTTTGTTTTCTCATAGTCTCTACTGATTTTTTGCCCAACAAAAAATTTAATCTAGACCACAGAAAAAAAACAATATTTTGCCCACATTACTGTGAAAATAACTTTCTCATATAAATTCTTGTATGTTAGATATTTTCTTAACTCAAAATGTAGCTCAAAGTCTTATTGAATTTGTTCTGTCATGAGACAAAAATAAAATTTTAGACGCAATTGAAATCCAAATGACGTGTCCAGTAGTAATCCATTCAAAAGAAACAAATGTACTGTTAGTAGCACATTATACAGAAAACGAAGGATAATTTTACACAAGCTTACCTTGATTATATAGGCTTCCAAATTTTGAATGATTTTACACTGAGGTGACCAAAGTCATGATATACCTCCTAATATCGAGTCGGACCTACTTGTGTCATGTCGAGTTGTTGCACTTCGCTAGACAAAAGGAGGTCCGACACGATTTTAGGAGGTATTATGTCACCTTGGTATATTTGCGAGTTTGCTACCTTGTGGTAAAGCGAGATTTACTTCAAAAAGCAAGAACTTATATTGCTAAGCCACTACTGAGGTAATACTAATTTGAGTACACGAAATAACATTAATTTCCAACTTGTCAGATCGAAACACCAAAAATCTTTAGATATCAGGTTCTGGGTCGTACCACATATGTAGTAAGGACTCAATATTAGTGTGATCTGCCAATACTAAGTATGAGCTATCTGAGCCCTCTCAGCTCGGGGACAAGTTTCACAGGTAGTACGCAGGAACAAGTTACGCCTCACGGTAACCTGAATAGACTGCCAGATGAGTGGGTGGCCATTAATGATTCGGACAGTATTGTTATTGATGTTTAAGAAACAGTTACTTTACTGCCCAGAAAAGGATTTTTTTAACCGATAGAACCAAACGGTTTACAACCGGTTTAACGTAAATACTAATTAATTTATTTCGCACTCTTATTTATTTCACTCACACGAGTGGTCAGAAATATTTTAAATTTGATAATAAATAAGATAATTATAAAGAATTAGCAGAGGTGTATTAATGAATAAGATAATTGTAAAGAACTAGCCTTCCGTGCGATTACATCCCACAGAAGGAGAGCTGTAGAAAAGTTATCACAGAAAATTACGCATTTCCATGAATATACACATGTTTTACATCATCAGCGTGTGCCATTCTCGTTGCTTTGCTGCGTCAGTGATCCTATCGCATTGTCAGGGTTCATTTTCTTGGCGTTCTATTACATCCACTATATATCAAAGTAGAATAATAAATACTTCATACATGTTTCATCAATATTATTATCAAATCAGTAACATTAGCCAACATGTACGCCAATACATCTTATTTTCTATTCACAAAAAGCACGGAAACTATTTTTATTTCTTTTTTTCTATTTCTTTGCACATATCTGTTACATAATAGTTATGTTTAGATACCGGAAGTTCAGGCATTTATTTTTACTAAACTAGGCATGCAAAAAAGGCATTTATTCTGGCTAAAGTAGGGAGCAAACCACAGGATACACTAAAAATCACCATTTAATAGTAATTAGTATAAATAATTAATAATTAAATGATTTACATTTTTATGTTAACTCTAAAATTCACATTAGCGCTAACGTGGAAGAAAACAACGTTTTCTTTGTAATTTTCATCGCACTTGGTCATCCGGTTGACGATTATCAATTTATTTTACTCGTAGCCCTGTCTCTACGAAATGCTATTGTGAACTCCCTTTTGAATCTTGAAATGGTAGCAGTGAAAACGGGATTGGAGATTTCGTTCTTCACACTTGTGTAATTGCCAGAAGGAAAGAGAAAACAAGAAGGAACTGAGAAGGATATAATCTTGAACAGACAGCTCTGTCCCCAAAAGGAATCCGGGGCCATACACAACATAAGATATCTCGTGAGCGAACAAGTGCATAAGCATCAATGAAAATATCAAAAACCTTCGCTGGTATTATCTTCCTTTATCTTTAAATTTTTAACACAGTCTGACACTGGAACCTCCGCGTCCACTGAAAGACAATACACGACTTCATGTTGTCCAGGATAGTAGGTATGTTTCAACTTGATAGAGATTGGTGTCGGGACGGAAAAAGGTCAAATAATAACGAAAAAGGCAGAAAATGACTCAAATAATGAAGAAAAGGCACAAAAAAGACAAAATGTCAAAAATAGGTGTTATAATCTATAATAGGCAAAAAAGAGAAAATGAAAATCTGCTCAAACAACTCCAGAAGTACAATTAAGTGATTCCTATCTTTAAACTACATAAAATCTTGACAATTATAAAAAGGCATTTTTCCAAGCTTCCGGGCTTTATGTTCTTTCCCGCTTCTAATCTTCCATTCCCTACGATGACCGGATCTGTATCACTGTATCGGGCCTATCCTGTACATCATATCTAACTGATCAGTATCTACTGTAGTCGTGCGATTCTCATTCAGTTGGCGGTGACCTCATGTAAACAGATCGCAGCGCTCCGTCTGCTAGAGTAAAGTGAACGTGTAATATCTGCCAATTAAATGTATGGCTAATAGTTAGCTAATAAGCAAAGCAAATATAGCCACAGATATTCCATAAGTGAAGAATGTATATCAGCAATTTGAACAACTCTCTCTCTCTGAAAATATTTTAAGTAATTATTTAAAGTGTACGTGGAAATGCACTGCGTGAGATAATTACAGAGATGGATACATGGATCTATTACATAACGTTAATCTATATCATACATACATGGATCTATTACATACGTTGTGTAGATAATAGTACTTATTATTCAAGTACTATCAGCGAACAACTTACAGAACATTAATAAACTTACAAATAATTCGGCTTACAACAAAATAAAATAACTGATGTTTCTTTCATCAATATTATTATTATTATTATTATTATTATTATTATTATTATTAAATCAATATCATTAACCAACATGTCTAGCAATAAATTAAATCTGTCAGTTCAAAATAACAAAAATTGACAAACTTTCCTTAGTCCAATAATGATTAATAATAATACGAAAAAAATAAAACGAAATGTCTGTCCTTTTACATAAAAATTTCAGTGATGACATTAAACAGTTCAGACATTACGATAAGGTAAGTATTTGCTGTTATAGGTCAAAACAATATCAACATATATCTGTAAAGATCTTGGTAAATATAAAACATGTGAATATTTATGGAAATGCATAATTTTCTGTGGTAACGTTTCTACAGCTCTCCTTTTGTGCGATGTAATCGCAAGAGTGCAGCTAGTATATAAGAAAGTTCATTAAATACTTACAATTGGTAATAATCGTTTATCGTAATATCATCGGTAGAAACAATTATAATCATTTTAACAACGCAACACGTTCACTAAGCAAGAACTTGCTCGGCCATTTTACTCTTTCATTTCCCGCCAATTTGCGAATTCGAAAATGTGCATGCCGCCATTTCCTTGTTTCAATTGTAGCCATTTCAAGCAGCGCAAACTTCCTAGCTCTTCATTAATAAAGGAAAGCTGTGATCTATTTAATATATACTTTCCTGCATTTCTAATTTTTCTCTCTTTTGTTATCTCAGTTGTTTAAAACCGTTCACTGGGAGCCGATTAGGGAGACATCAAAATCGACCTCTTTACAGCTTTAATATACACGATTTATTTTATTTTTAAGCAAACTTCAAGAACAAATCTTCACACCGTTTGTAAGATATTGCACCCCGAAAGTGTAAGGTAACGAATTGTATATTAACGACACCGTCATTTTATTGCGCATCTAGCGGTCCACTGTTTCTTGTCACCTTTTTCAGCGTCTTCGGTTTCAACAAGAGGTTAGTGATTCCGATAAGCTTAGTTGGTGTATTTGTGTCTATGGTGATGGTGTTGGAGTTTGTCGATAGCACACAAGAAAGTGCCACAAATCAAAATACATTATTTTTCAGGAGAGCCATTTTAAGATTTCTCATTATTTTGAGAATAAGTTTCATTGACTCTTACTCGAAGTTGATTATTCCTACAATCTAGAAAAACTTAATATAATACAAAATTTAGGAATCCGTGGATAGTTCAACGTCAGGTTTATTCAAACCTTTTAGAATCAACCCTTCTTCAACATATGACACAGGAGGTTGTACGTTAATTTTATCTTGATACATTAGTAAGATGTATTAGTAATTAGAAATATGGCACGTTTATTGATAATACATTACAATAATATTGCCACAACTTGAGATATGACGTTCTTCTCGACACCGCTGCGATGTTTCCTCTTCAGCTCCCTGACCTCAAGAGAAATTGTGCCGTTATTCAAGATAACAGCCAATCGTGTTTCTTCCAATGGCGAAACGACATTATACCCATCTCGCGACCAATATTATAGTTGTTTTCCTAGATAAAATACGTGGTGAAAGGAACGTTTTCAACTTCTTAACTCAAAATTGCATTATTTTGACTCTTGCGCCATCGACGTATCTGTGATATGAGTACGAAACATGCCTCGAGAAAAGACCGGGAGCGGTACTCAGTGCATCAACTGATGTCACTGCAGCGCCTCTGACCGGTAAGTCCTAGGTTCGAGTCCTGACGGCGGCAGGATTTTCGGCCCCAGCTTTTCGGCTAGGTCGAATCCAGTCGTTGTCTGGAGGAGAATTCTAGCGGCCGGCTGCTCTGATCGGTATAGTTTTCGATAGTTTCTCCGATCAACACCAGGCGAATGGCGGAGCAGTACCCTAACAAACGGACAACGCACCGCGCGCGATCTTTCCTTCCTCTTCTCTGATCTATCCTCTCCCCTTAGACACACACACACTAACATGCACTACATTGCCACATATTCCGGGAGACCGGTGGGGAGCTTAGAGCTTGTCCCGGCTGGCGCGGTGTCCCGCTGGTGGGAGAGTCCAGGTTAGGGGGAAACCCTACTAGCCGACGGTAGGTCGGCAACGGATCTCGCCATCCAGCGGGGGAAGATCACCATCATCTCCCGCGAAAAAAGCATGCACTACACTAACGGAACTAATGACCAAAGCAGTTGCGACGCGCCCGGAAACACGAAAAAATCAATCAACCAAACCTCGAGAAAACTCAAGTGTACCCGAATGGCCAGCCTTTGTGGAATCAAGCTGACTGTTGTAACTTCGCATACTTGCGAGCACGCGTATTGGCTCCGAGCGCCGCATCCCCTGTGCAGTGGCATAGAGGCCGTTGTGAACCACAGGAGAGGTGAATGAATGAACGAATGAATGAATGAATGGATGTCTTATTTTACGTGGCGAGACTCATGCCATAAGGCCTACTCTTTCGTCTCACCACGCAAAATTCGTTACGCTCCTTTCACCAACTAGGGGAGAAAGAAGGTATTACTTGAGCGACGAAACCGGCATTTTGAATTTAGCCCAGAGGCTTCATTTAGGTTTGAGGATCTTTTACATGCAGTAAATCTACTAACATGGGACAGCCGGCTTTACTTCCCCTCCGAAGGAAGGCGTACGATTGGGTGTGAACCCGCAAACTTGGGTATAACAGTCCGCTACCCGTTACACCATCGCCGTAGTCGCGGTTGGGTTCCAGCTATTCGTCACCATCGGCACAAGGAGGAGGTTGTATGACGAGTATAACGCTCTGGCCGCCTTTACCCACAGGAAAGTTCCGGGTACTCGCTTGGAAAGGAGGCTGAATTGACCTCAGAGCCGCCCTGAATGGAAATCACCAGCTAAAAACCCCAACCTACGCCGGACTTTGAACCAGGGTCCTTCAAGTTGGGAAGCCAGTGCCGTACCACTAAGCCACCGCGGCTTCCCTCCTATGACATGCAAGTACCAAATTAAACGGGAAGTTCAAGACGCAAAACCTACAAAGGGCCATACGTGAAACGTAAATGTGAATTAGAATATTATCAAAAAGCACATTACGAAGTTATGAGAAGAGTTTTATTTCGGTACAATTATCTTATTCAAGGAACAGAGATTCCTTGTTAGGGGAAAACTCTGGAGGCCGAAGGGTAGGTGGGCGCCGGATTTCGATATCCTCGCAAGGGAATATCACCGCCACCTCGTGCGATAAAAACTTGCACTTCCCGGACCAATGACCTTAGCAGTTGACACTTCAGAATCAGTAATTAACCAATCACATCCCTTTCCAGATGGACGTGTTCGAATATTATAACCGTGGGGAATTATTCTGATGAATCTGTGAACGTGTGTGATAGAGGTTGCTTGTCTGCGGGAACAACAAAAAATGTGATTCTCATGAGTCTTATTAATACATGACTATTTTCATTACTACAACATATTCACAAGTAATTTATACTTCTGAGAAACATCAGCCATCACCTTTGGAATAGCAATTTCATTAACGTTTTTATATTAGGAAATTACGTAAGGAGAATAAACAAGAATGCAAGAATGCATCGTAGCAGCCTTAACCACTCGTTGAAGCTGTGCAGCAAACCCGTCACTTTCTTGCTTTTGTGAAGAGAATGCTGCTTCCCTCATGCACTCTTCAGTATCGGAGTGTAAATAATAGATGTAATTTATATACTTCTCCACGTATGATAAAGTCTAGTAAAGAAATATGAATACCGAAGAAAATCTTAATCATATTTTATGTGAGTGTCCAATCTATAAAGAGCATAGAGGACCACTTCACAATGACTCATTAGTATTTCCCAATTGTTTGGTTAATCTAAACTCTGAAAGATCTAAAACTTTGTATTACTTTATTTCACCAACTCTGAAATTAAGTATATTCATTATAAATGAATAGTTCAAGCTAAATTCCACGATCACTAATGAATGCCATTATATCTGGAACGCGTGAAGCCCCACTTGATACAACTTGTTTTGTGTATATTTGTAAGTTCTGTTGTCTCAATTATTTTGTACCATATGTTTTTGTATTATTTTGTTATTGTGTTACTGTATTATTTGTATTTGGTGTGTTATTTATATCGTATCTTATGCTAACTACCTGCTCTATCAGAAGACAATTGTAATTCATTTATAAGAAGTTATTTGCGCCATGAATATACTCGGCCATTTGAAATAGGCTAATACTGTAAGCAAATTACAAATAATATTGAATTGAAAATAATAAATTTTCTCGAAAAATTAAAAAATTTCTGTGAAAAAAGAGCTCAAAATTCCTCATTTTCTGAAATGTTTGAACGACGTTTCCTCAAAAACCATTCCAAAATTTTCAAGGAAAATGATTATGACTTACTTTTTCTATTCTAAACTTTTCTCATATTTATTGATTTATTGATTCATTAAATTGTAATTGGAAATTTTATTAATGTAGTAGTTGGAATTTAGAATTAAAATAGACTACATGTTTCCAGGGGATGTATATTAGGGTAGCTCCGTAGATGGCAGAATGTTTCAATAAGTAGCTGAATATAGTCAGTCGCGAGTAGGTGTTTCTTACGAAACACAGGGAAAGTCGTGGTCACGTATTAATTTTATACGAATATTATGCGAAGTCCAAGTAATAAAGTCTTTGAGGTCATTCTGGATCTTTTAAAAATTAAGGTAAGGACGCGAGAATTGGTGTAACAAGGATTCCATGGACAACATTTCTGCTAGTCAACCGAGGAGCCATCTATCAAGATATTATAGGAAGTTTACGAACTACATCCACACCCGTATGGTGTGTTAATGCTCTACATTGAAAAAACAATTCTCATGAGATGGAAAGAATTTGCAATATATACAAGAATAAATGTTAACTTTCTCTTGTTGAAAAAGGCTGATAATTTATATTAGTAGCCATCAATCTAATAATTGGTTTCAATCAATAGAATTTCCAGAAATCGTGATTCTGTATAAAATTACACGTCCACATGCAACAGATAAGGAGTAATATGTTGAATATCGAACTCATGATTCAATTGAAAGTAAATTTAACAAATTAGTATTAATATTGAAAGAATTTGGGAGTATAGAAGGGGGATTAGCGGTGTTTTTTCCAACCAGATATCGCCGTTCTAAGTCCCCGACCGGTCTCCCGGCATGTGTGGTAGTGTAGTGCATGTTAGTGTAAGGTATGTGTGTATAAGGGGTGAGGATAGAACAAGCAAGAGGAAGGAAAGATTGAGCGTGATCCATGGCCCCTTTGTTAGGGTACTACTCCGGCATTCGTCTGGTGTTGATCGGAGAAACCGCGGAAAACTACCGATCAGAGCAACCGACCGCTAGACTTCTTCTCCATACAGCGATTTAATTTGACCTAACTGAAAAGCTAGTGTCGAAAATCGACTGTGAATGAAAGAGTGAAGCGTTTCTAACGGTGGACTAAAAGATGTTGTAAAGCCTCGGAAACAAAGTCTCACATGAAGATCGCGGGCTCTCACGCAGCGTACTTAAAACAGGAGGCGTGATTTTGTTATCCTATAAAAGTTGCGATTAATTGAGTTCGATAATTGTATCCGTAATTAAAAAAATGTCGCAAAGTCAGGTACCTCTTTTTCTGCTTACGAAAATACCTATAAAATACCTGAAATTTGATATCCTGCTGATTACCTGTTTGTGATTGAAATCTGTATAAAAGTAACTATTTCGATATTTACAATTAAAATATCACTTATTATTGTTTTTTATTTTTCCCGCTTTTTTCAAACAAATTACGCTTTTTCACTAACAGTTGTTAAAAATCACGACTTAGACGAAAAATAATCTGACAATTGGTTGGCTGATTATAATATTCTCCAAATATATAAATATATTAGTTTATATAAACGCGAACAAAAGGAAGCCGTCATTAACACCTTCTGTTATCAGTGCGGCCATATTTTCTTTTTCTTAAAGATGGCTCCTCATCATTGGATCAAAGCGAAACACATATTGGAATATTTTTAGATCTTTCGGAAGCTTTTGACGTCATTAAACATAACATTTTATTTTCAAAATTACCTTCATATGGAATCCGTGATATTGCCCTGGATTGGTTATATTCGTACCTCAAACAACAATCTTAAAGAGTAAAAAACACATTACTGAAATGATGGTACATTATGTACACGCCTTTCCGACTCTTTGCCAATTGTACGTGGAGTCCCGCAGGGATCAATTGTAGGTTCTATTCCCTTCCCACTATAGGTGAAGATATGCCCTCGACGATTGGAAACAGAAGAACAGTTCTCTTTGCGGATAATACGAATGTTCTTTGCAATAAAGGAACCGTAAATAGTACAATATCAGATGTTTCAAATTGGTTCCATGATAACAAATTAATGCTAAATGAAAAAAAAGTTTTAATGTAGTTTTCCATTTAATAAATACTTCTGTTCTTTAATGAAAATGGACAGTGTCCGCTTGACTGATGTTAAAGTAGCAAAATGTTTAGGTCTCTCAATTCGAACCTCAAATCGAAGGTTCATTTAAATGAATTGAACACAAAGTTAAGTTCATTTTTCTATGCGTTCAGAATTTTTTCAAATTCCGTCAGTATTCATAACTGATCGTTGTGTATATTTTGCGAATGTTCATTCCCGCCTGAGATATAACATAATATTCTGGAGAAATACATATTTTAGATTACAAAAAGGAATTATACTAATAATAAGCAAATCCTATTCACGTGATTCTTGTAAGCCTTTCTTTATTAATCTAGAAATTTTACATTAAGCAGTCAAACATGACTTGCTTAAGGGCGGGAATATATTTTCAGCAAACGCCTGTGTCTATAACTATAACACTGGACGTAGTAATCATATTAATCAGATGACAGAATCAACAGAACGTTAAAAAAAATGCACATACAATATATGTACATTATTTTACAACACTTTGCCAGATGACATTAAACGATGAAATTCAATAGAAAAGTTTAATTTCCAAGTGAAATCGTTTCTGCTGCATAACTGTTGCTATACGATTAGAGAGCAATAAAAGGAAAGTAACATTAATTTTAATAATGATATTTACAGTATTATTTATCATTTGGACTGTATAATTCTATGCAACCTCAAGTATTGTACGCAGCTTTTGGGTCAATGACCTCCATCTCGATCAGGTTTTTCGTCCAGTTACCCTGATCGTTTGACCAAATGCTGAGATGGCCCTTTTTTTGCTTCTGGACATGAATGTAACTTCATTATCTATGCACGTCTTCTAGAATTTAGTGGGAAATATAGTTATTCAAATTATTGTTCTCCATGTGGAGGAAGTAGCGGGAGGAAGGATTCACGAAGGACATGATGAGGGATAAAAAACCAACTTTATTGATTTACCCTTGAAAATATATTTTATTACATCGGAGCGAATATTTTATTATCAATCCTTTTAAAAAACGCTCATTTCTTTTTATTTTCAAAATTCAAGTAGTATATGGCGTAAGGTAGGTATCACACAGCTATGAAAACATGCACAGAATTCACTTCTTCCCAAACACGTCGCGCAGTTTTTAACGGTTTTTGCCGTAAAATAAGCAAAAAAATTTCACACTATTCGCAATTTAAAATGAAATAATTTACATAAATAAATAATAAAAATTAAATTAAATATGAAATAATATACAAACTAACTTACTAGCATCCAGCTGCATAGCATCACAATTCACTTTACCTTCACGAACGGCAGTAAATTGAGAGCGGGGGACTATGTTTGTCACCAAATTATACAAAATATACTCCCATTTTCAAACAATTTAACATAACCTTATTTTAAGGTCTGTTTTTAATGAACACATTTCGTTAAGGAAAAATTCTATCTTCATAGTTTTAGTTGTAGGAAGAAGTTTTTCAATTTCCGAAAAGTTAGGGTTTTCAACGAAGATGGGTCCTGCATCATTCTCTTAAACGTCCTTCACACGAACCAACAACGAAATTTAATCATAAACGACGGAGCCATTTTTTGAAAAATTGGTAAATGTTTCAGGGGCTTCATGTAAAAAACCCCCCAAAATTAAAATATCAGTTTCATTTTCAAGGGGCCTATGACATCAGCCAGCGCTCAGATGTGAATTGACAATTGTTTTATAGGTTTCATTTCTTTAGAAACTGGAAACCATAATGTAAATACTGACAAATGTAGCCAAATTTGCTCTCTCCTAATGGAGGTTAATTCGAACTGGGAGCATGCTGGCCGGTAAAAGCTTCGAATGTCGAATGCAGCTCAATGTCATTTCGGCCACTTTTTACAAGTTTAATACGCATACATTGTATTTATTAATACGATTCAGTTCTGTAAGAAAAAATTGAAGTTGCAGACGTTAGTAAACATTGAAATTAGGAAAATAATAAAAACAATGATGAAACCGTTTCCAAAGAATATTAATTTTTACCATCGTATTTAAGGTTATAATGGATAGTCTTGAAGGATGCAAGGATATATGAAATTAAAATATATTAAGTACTATTGTGGATTTGGAGTGTTTTATTTGTAGACATTTTTATTTACATAAAAATATAAAAGAAAAAAATTTCGTAGAACAAACTTACAATCAAAATGTCACCTTTTCCCCACACAAGGAAAATCCAAACCGAGAACAAAAAATGTTTCTTCTATTAATCACAATAATTTTATGTGAAGTAGATTACAGTCTACTTCATGAATCATCCTAACTACTTACCTACGAGCATCCGTGATGTCGGAAACCAACTTGTCTGCTTTTTATTGATGTTAATCAATGTCACAATAACACTGGTTATCCAGATTAGTTTTACTTAAAATAAATTATAAACTGTTTTATAATGAACTGAATAATTCTATGTCCGTCTTCACAAGCTATGTCAGGAACAAAATGTTGAGATATTTATAAAAAAAATGGATTTTCAGCAATAATATTTATAATGGCAGCAGCTCACAGAAATGTTTTAGCGATGTCCACTAATTCAACATCTAGCTTTCACGAATTCGAATACTTGGTAATATATTTCGTTTAGGATTTTGGTTTATTGAGGATATGAAATTCGTCAATTAGGACAAAAGGAGCAAATTAGGGTAAATCAGAATTGTTTATTTTCGAATGTGGACCATGGCTGTAAATGGGTTACAATTGGGATATTTTTCACATATCGTGAACACTTTCAATAGTTTCTAATAATTTAATTAATGCACCTCGTTATTTTTCTTTCAAAACTGAGTACATTAAGGAAAGATAATAGTACCTGTGATCCTGTACCAGAATTATAAAAAATTACATGTTTCATAACTCAACACTTATCAAATAACAAAAAATACGCTATTTTACTCCACTTTCCGCAATGGCAAGGTTTCAAAATGCAATAGCAATGACGATAAATATATTATATTTATTGATCCATTAAGTGTCCTAAATTATAAAATCAATAACAATGAAGCAATTATAAATGGCATTATGAATATTTACAATTATTTGTCTATGATATTATAAACATAATTATTTCATGAATTCCATCCCAAAAAGGAATCCAAGGTAATATCATGGTAGACTCGGTTGCAAATAAATTAACTAAACTTCCTCTTCAAGAAAAAAATAATTTCACATAGCGCTATCAAAAAAAGAACTCTATTAATGTAATAAGCTTCAATGAAACACTACATGGTATAATCATCCTAGTCACCTCCATCCAATCAGAAGTGTCTTTGATAATTTTAATCTTTCTTCACTTCAAACAAGAATCTCCTCTCACAAGAACTGGAATAGACTAGCCTTCTTACCCACTCGGATCTCTGAAAATAATTGACATTTTTATGATGTGCATTTTGTTCAAAATATAATGCAAATTACTAGAAGTGTTTGGTACAGTTTGAGTTATATCATCTTCCTTGGCAGTAGATAAAACCACCGGATCTATTAACTAGAAGAGTGAATATTCAGAATACAGTTTGCATAATATTTTGTTTTATATACATTAAAGTATTACTGCGTGATAAAGACATGTCGACTTTTACTTGAAAACGTATTAGGCTATATCATGAAATAGAAAATTTAATGCGAGAACGTCGATATTTTTTTTCAAAAACAGAAAAATTTTGTCTAATGATTTCTATTTATAAGAATGCAAGTCAATACGATTATTTACTAATTAATTGAATTTTTCGTTTCAGAAACCTATCAAACGCCAGTCCATTTTGAACTAGAGGTACTACAGAATGGCATACAATTTCTCGCAGTAAAGTTTTATAATTTCGTTGGTGTGGACTCGATTTGCGGTATTACTCAATTTTCTGCCCACCTGCCATTTATCGTCCCCCAAAGTATTTTTTTTACATGTTCTCAACTTTTTGCTTTTCTAACAGTACAACCGAAATATTACTCAATAATATTAAAAAAGAGTAAAACCTCGTCCTAAATGGAAATTTTCATTGAAAAACTTGGATCTGTTTTTTACAAAAATGGCGATTAAGCATTTTTGTAAATACTAAATTTGAAGCTCTTATTCACAGGAATCTACTGAGTTTTCGAAAAAACTTCATTTGAAATACTTTCACTCACACATGCAATAATGTATACAAATTCATTGAATAGTGCATATTAACAGCATGAGACATATTAAAAAAATACATTTGTGTAAGTTTTGAAAAACAAAAGAATACACCAAAATGAACTTTATGTGATATTAAACAGTATCATTACAACTATGTGTTGTAAAAGTTTGAAGAAAAAATTTGGAGCCATTTTTGAGAAAGTTAAGTAATGCTACGCGAAAAAATGAGGGATTTTCGACAGAAAAATATCATTGCCGGGCTCTAATAACGAAAAAGAGGATAAATTCAGTTGTTATATTAAGAAAACAAAATCCTCTAACACGTGGAGTAGTCAGAATCCCTGTTTTGTGGGTCCCTGATGTCGAATAACCAATTGAAAGCAAAATGACCGTCCGTCTGTCCCATTTTCTTCAAAATTGATATTCCCCGATCCATCTGGCTAATGTTGCGGCCCCTTGAATTTGTAACAGATATTTTAATTTTGGGGGGTACTTTACCTGAAGCCCCTGGAAGATATTCAAGATTTTCAAAAAAATGACGCCAACGTTTTTGATTAAACTATGTAATTGGATAGTGAAAAGGAATTTAAGATAATAGCGTAGGTATCAAGTTCATAAAAAACTCTGATTTTTCAAAAATTGAAAAAATTCAAAATATTTACGCCGACTTTCTACAACTATAATTGTGAACATACAATTTTTTCCTTAATGAAATGTGTTCATCCAAACAGGTTCGAACAAAATCATGTTTAAGTTTTGGAAAATGTAAGTATTTTTGTGTAATTAGGCGTCAAACTAAGTCGCCCTCTTTGAAAATCTTCCGCTTAGTGAACATAATTTGAGAAGTATTTTGAGGCAGTTGGATGCTACGTGCATTAGAATGTGTATACTATTTCATATTTCTTTGTTCGTTTCTTACGTTCGAGCTTTTGTTATACGTTTACAAATTAATCTTTTAGAAATTATTTAAAACCTAATTGAAATATATGAAATAAAAATATCTAACCTTCAGGGTATATCCGATGGAAATGCAACAATGACATTCCGCGTCGCGACTTGCAATTTTCTGTGAATCTCATTGTTGTGACATGACATCTCATTGTTGTGACATGATTCAGGTGTATGAGAAGCAGCTATAATTGTCAAATTTGTGTGGATATTTGCTTGAAAATATTTAGTTTTTGCACCAAATGTTCCACCATTTGTAATGAGTTTTACAAAACGTGAGTGAAGCGTGTTAATTTGGAGAGGAATTAAGGTGTAAATTGTATTACATAACCATTACTAAAGGCGATAAATTAGTTTTAAAAAGTTTAAAGTCGGCATATGACGGTTTTCTTCAATAAAAGATCTTCGGAAACTTGTTTTATTTTGTAATATCGATTATTACACAGTGTTATTATTTGTAATGTACTCATGAGTGTTACTATTCATTATTCAATTCATTAGACAATAAAAGTTCAGAAAATATTAAATTTTTGCAAACACATCTGATTTGTTATTCGTCTTGAAGAGCAAAAAACCATTACCTTCATTATATTCTATTGTCCAAAGCAAAATTCCATAAAAGTGTTACATTACATAAATACCCAATTATCAGTGTAAGTTTCACTAAGTCCTCTTATCTTCTTTTTATTAACTGGTACCTACAACAATAACTGTAAAATGGAGAGCAAATCTGTTCAACGAAATATTTTAAGATAACTAGAATATTAATGAAGGGCTTTCGTATATTGAGTAAAACAAACAAAAATCCTATAGGATTTCATATACTATATTATCATATACAGTATTATTAGATAGTGTATGAAGCTTGTTTCGTCTGAAAAATAACCTTTATTTACGAACAATCTTCCAGCTGGAGAAAGTAGATCTCTTTTTTTCTTAGTTGATAGTTTAATTAATTATATGATTTCGTCTGGTAACCACAATTTTACTTCGCATTTCAGTTTGTATAGCTTTCTTAGGCGGACATTTTGTATGACTTTTCGGGCCTTGTACGTCTAGGTAGTGTTGGCTCTACCAGAGGTTTTATCTCATTCTGATAATTTTTGGTATAACCGAGGCCACCAGTTTTTAAATGAAATAAAATCTTGTGATCTAGCTTGGTAAACAGTAAAACGATTTTTTTACTGGACTTCAGTAAATATCCGACTCCCAATATTGTTGTGGTGTGTAAATCCGATCAATTTGTGTAAACAAACGTTTAATACAAGCAAAGTCTCTATTTCAGGCTGAGAAAGAAAGATTACGGACTGGAAAGTTATGACTGATAGTTGAAAATATCCCTCTGTCAAAGAGATTCATAAAAAATCTTACAAGAATGAGGTTTTTGTTTTGTCCTGATCAACCATAAAGGGTATTAGATGTTTTATTGTACTTGTTATTTCTGTCCTTTTTTCTCTGGGGCTTTGATCCAGACGAAAGCCGGTTGCCCTCTACGGGATGGGACGCATATTTGACCATACACTACACACTGTCAGCCTTACGGGCTCCTCCGATCTGGGGTCAGCAGAAGTCGAGATAAAGGACAAATAATCATGCCCATGGTGAGACTCGAACCCGCGACCCTTTTGGACCGAAGCGCTGAGTCGGTACACACTCTTAGTCGGCTTATTTTGTCTTTATTTTGTAAAAATAAAGTATTGTAATTTTTTAATCTACATCTTTCATCTGGCGATTTATTACCTTCACCCTCATGATAAATACATTTTTTGATTTATTGCGTATGCTAAAATTATTAATCCACAGCTGGCTCATATAAAAACTTTCTTGGACAAGAAAGTTTGCCATTGGCAAATTCTGAAAATTGTTTGGATTACAATAGTAATTATTACTACAGCAATTATTTGTTTAATTATTATACTAATGAATTATTCATGTGGCCATTCGCGTTAATATTTGTGTGTGACCACTGCAGGGCTAAAGGGAAATTTCCTTTTGGGTTAAAACCCGTCAATCGACATCGCTTGGAGGGTTTCTGTTCTAAACACAATTTTTACGGTCTTTCATGTGCGAGAGGTGCACATGGGCGACTTCTGCACTAAGCAATGCGTCTATCCTCATGGGACAATACCCCGCTGCTAACGCGTGTTTTAGAATGTTTGGCGTTTGACGAGCTTCTTAAATAAACAATTCAAATTTTTAATGCCGACCTGGATCGCCGAGGTGGCTAAGAGCGAGTACCGACTCAGCGCTTCGGTCCGAAGGGTCGCGGGTTCGAGTCCCGCCTTGGGCATGGCTGTTTGTCCCTTGACTTTGTGTGTGTTGTCGCGGAGGGCCTCGCGTTCTGCTGACCCCAGATCAGAGGAGCCCGCAAGAGTGTTTGTCTAGTGTATGGTCGAATATGCGTCCCTTCGGGACGTAAAGGGCAACCGGCTGTCGGCTGGATAAAAGCCCTAGGAAAAGAAAAAAAAATCAAAATTTAATCGGTGGACCCCAGAGCCCCCTTCCTAGCTTGACAATTCACGAGACTACTTCTACCTTGGTGTATCTAGAGTTCGAGTAGCGAGAATTCGTCTCAGCGGACTGACATGGTTTGATAGACTTCTTGTTCAATTTTGAGAATGGTAATTCTTTATTCCGTGGTGGAGACCGTATTATCATCGCACTTTTCTTGAGCCCTCATTTAGCTGGATGCAAGAGAAGTGGAGTGAAATATTATACGAAATTTGTAGCTCGTTTTACGATGCCAAATAGTTTCTATTTCATGGGAGCGAACACTTCTGGTTATCAGATTTTTCGACAACGCTCGTTGCTATAATTTATTCTTAATTCAACTAATTTTAATAAAGGAGTGGGGAAGGTGTTCCGGGGCCCAAGAAAACGTGCGCGCCTAATAGCAGCGGGGATCCGCCTAGGGCCGGCATGTCAAGGTCACGGACAAGCTAACAAGCTTATTAGAGCTCACGGGCAACGCGTTCCGAGAAATTGGCGCGAGATTTAAAGTTAGGGTTATATAAATTCCTGCGGAGTGGCGGTGCGTGACTGGATACCTGGCCCATGAAGGTCTTTGGGAGAAGTTACCTGAGAGTTATCGTCACAAATTTAGCTATATTAATTCCCATTTTCTTTTTAAGGCACAGAAACTATTCATTAAAATGAAATAATACATCAGTCTGATTTCAAATTCTCAATTGAGAGTAAAAAAAAAAGAATAAAGAAATCTTGATTTTGTAATCCTATTTACCTAAAGTGATATAAAAGCATTAACATTCTACTTTTAGGTTAGAACGTTTAACAGACCAATATTCTTGTCTGTTAAAAGCCCTGCCCGACCGTATTCGAGAATTATTAACTTATAGAGACTTGTTAGTTTATTTCACATTATTGCTGAACACATTAAATAAATGAATGAATTAAATAACTCAACCTAAGACGAAAAAGGAAAGATTTTGCCATTCAAACATATCCCTGCTAATTGGCAAAGATGTTTATGTAAGAGAGAAATTAGTAAGAAAATGAACATCAAATAGTAATAAATAGTGAAGAATATAAACCTTATAAAATATTTGGTTATTTGATAGAAAAAATCTGGCAAACATATTTTCGTATGAAGCCACTATTCACTGTCTCGCGCCACTTCAGCTTGCGCATGTGACTTAGCACTTAGCACCCTAATGCCCCCAACCAACCAGACGCCCAAACCAACCACCCCCCCAACGACTCAGAAATCCACACGACTCAACCAACGACTAGATCCAACAGACCTAAAATAGGGACCATACACATTGACAACACCGGACTGACCAACCCTAAGAAACTACTGGACGACCTACAAACTATTACCCCCAACGGCTTCTTGGCAAGAAGCACTAGAAAAGACCTGATCCTGACACCGAGAACCACCCATGCCCACGCCAAACTGCTAAAAGCCATGGATGAACTGGAACTTAACCCTACCCTCAGAGCTAGATACTTCACCACCCTGGCTTACCACCACCACAGGACGACGGACGAGCAACGTGACAAACTGGTGATCAAAGGACTCTCCCCCAACACACCCCTGACAGACATTACAGTAGAGCTAAAATGTTATGGTTACCCCATCCATCATATCTCGGAAATGAAACGCCGCAACCCAGACAACAGCCTGACAGGACTAGGGACATACCTCATAGAAATCAACAGACAGGACATGACTGACTTCAAGACCAACATAAAGCACATACTACACCACAAAGTGACCATCCAGGACTACCGACAAAGTGACAGAATTCCCAGGTGCGACAGATGCCAACAACTTTACCACACCCGACATTACTGCCATAGACCCACCGTCTGTGCCAAGTGCAGCGGCAACCATCACTTCACTGACTGTTCCAGCAACTTTTTCAAATGCGCTAACTGCCTAAATGACCACCCTGCCTACTCTCCGGAATGCCCCACCCTACTAAAAGCAAAAGAAGACAGACTAGCCACTCTCGCAAAAAGACAAACGACATCAAACAGACAAACCCAACAAACAGCACCGACCATGAACGACTTCCCCAAACTTAGAGACCCCAAAGACCTGACAAAACTTCAACAGACCTACGCCGGCAGAGCAAATCCCCACCCACCCCCAAACCCTACTTCTTCTGACTCCACCTCCTCATCCACTTTTTCTGACCTAAAAGACCTCTTTACCCTTCTCAAATCCTTCAACTTGTCCAAATTAATATCAACTGCAAAAGAAATCATCACCATACTAAAAAGCAACGACGACACAATGACAAAAATCATCACCATCCTGACCAAACTATGCGACCTAATCTAAATTGACATTCAGACACAAACTAACAAACGTAACCACTTGGAACGCAAACGGCGGACTTGCCCGGAAACTAAACGACATACGACAGTACATTAAAGACTACTCCGTCGGGATATTACTACTACAGGAAACACACCTCAAGCCCCACCAGCCACTCCATATCCCCGACTTTATAATCTACCGAACAGACCGACCTACGAAAGGAGGAGGGACAGCAATTTGTATCAGAAAAGACATTCCCCACACCCAACTTCCACCCACCCCCACAACCCACATCGAAAACACCCGTATCCAATTAGCTACCCCACACGGCCCCGTTACCATCTGCTCCATCTACAAACCCCCGAACAGCCCTCTCATAGACCAAGACTTAGACTTACTAACAACGGACACCTGCCTACTGGCAGGAGACATAAACACCAAATCGACTACCTGGGGATGCAATCACACGAATGTAAGCGGACAAAAACTTGACAATTACCTCACCAACCGACCAGACCTCATACTGACAGCACCCTCCGAACCAACGCACCTGATACGTGACCTACCCCATGACATACTAGACTTTACTATTCACTCCCACACCATTTCCGTCAGCTCACCGCACCCTAAACCCGAACTAACATCCGACCACCTCCCAGTAATTTTTACAATAGATATCCTCTCCCTTGGCATCACCATCAAACACAATAGCATCTCCACCGACTGTAAGAAATTCAAACACCTGATCTCCAAGAAAATTAAACCACCCAATCCACTCCTTACTCCTACAGATATAGACCAAGCAATTACCCACTTCAACCTACAGTTAAACCGGTCACTCCACAAATCATCCACTCATTCCATCGACTCCCCACCAAGACTCCCTGACAACATACTTAAACTAATACGACAGAAACGAAAAATACAAAAGACTTTTTACAGAACCAGAACCGCAGACGACAGACGTACTTACGAATACTATAAAAAGACGCTACATGACTCACTAACGCAACATGAAAATGACAAATGGACCAACACCGTCAACGAACTGACAAAGCACCCCAGGAGAATATGGACATTGATAAAAGACTTAAAAACAAAGACAAACGCAATCTCCCCACTCACTCTACCGGACGGAACACTAACTTACGACCCACAGACCATGACTGAACTTTTCGCCGACAAATTACAATCAAGATTTACGTCACCTAACACCCCCCTCCCCCCCTCAGCAATTCTATATTTCCTTAAAACACCGCACCTCCCACCCGAACACCAACAACCCTGGACTATAACTAATGACGAAGTAAAAGACGAACTACACTTACTCGACGAGACTAAAGCAACTGGTCCCGACGGAGTAAAGGCAGCAGCATTAAAACGACTGACTAAAAACGCCCTCAACTTCTTGACCAAACTATACAATGCCTGCCTAAAGACAAGTTACTTCCCAGACTCGTGGAAACACGCCAAAATTATTATGCTCCCCAAACCCGACAAGACTCACAGAAACGCAGACAACTACCGCCCCATAAGTTTACTACCAATTCTCGGCAAGACCTTTGAAAGACTACTACTTAGACGACTAACACCACTGATAGACCCACGACTCCGACCCACCCAATTTGGTTTCCGGGCTGACAAATCAACAGGACTACAGACCTTACGAATATCATGCGACATAGCCACCAGACTACAACATCGAAAGAGAGCACCTGCATCACCAGTCCCCTCCATTTTCCTAGACTTTTCCCAAGCCTTTGACTCCATTAACCACAACACCCTCATATACAAGATAACCCCTCATATCCCAAAATTCCTTCTACCCCTCTTGAAAAACTACCTTACCAATAGAACTTTCCACATTAGCCACCTCCATTCCACATCCTCCACCAGACCTATCTCTGCCGGCGTCCCCCAAGGAGCAGTCCTTTCACCCACCCTTTTCTCCCTCTATACAAACGACCTCCCAACGACAGCCCACGTCAATGACTATGTTTACGCAGACGATACCGCCCTGACAGTAACAAAACTACGATACCCCAACTCACTACACGCACTACAGGACGACCTAAACAGAATCACCCAATGGACTAAAGAAAACGACCTGACTCTAAACCCCAACAAATGCTCCGCCATACTTTTCCATAGAAACAGGACTGAACACAACCCACCGAACCTCACAATAGACAACCACAATATCGACTGGACAAACACCACGACATACCTGGGAATGACACTTGACAGAGATTTACTATGGACAAAACATATAGACAAGATCACACAAAAAGCTAACAGACAAATCAGCGCTCTCTCCCCAATAATCTCCCACCCCAAGACCCCAACTAAGACTAAACTACTAATCTACCAGACATATATCAAACCAATACTGACTTACAACTGCGAGACCTGGGCGACTACCTCCAAAGACAACTACAACAAACTCCATAGACTTGAAAATAGATTCCTACGAACTGCCTTCAGACCCCCACCCCGGACTAACCTCCATCGACTCAGACAGACGCTTAACATGAAACCGATTAGACAAGACATATAGGACATTGCAAAACGAAACATAGAAAAAGCAATCCAAAACCCAAGTTTCGCACCCTTCCTAATCCCACACCAACACATATTGGCCAATCCACCCCTTCACATAAAATATTTCCCACACCCCCTGGACATCCTACAGAGACCACCGCAATAACCAAACAGAACCAAATACCCCGGAATTGAAACCCGCAAAACCACATCATCAATCACTCCCTCCATAAACATCAAAAACACATCTTCTTTTCTTTTCTTCCCCTTCTTCTCACCCCCCCTCCCCATCCCTCCTCTCCAAACAACAGCCAGTCTGGGGTAGTGAGAGGTTCCTTCCCACATCCCAACCCTTTCCGTTTGCTGACGACACAAGCGCTAGCGCTGCCCTAAGTAACCAAACAGGGAAGAGCATTTAATGCAGGCCCTAATAAATATAATCCATGATGAGGTGACTTGTCGAACGCACCTCTGTAGTCGACATGCCGCCCAAGACTAGCGGAAAGGCCGCCAAGAAGGCCGGTAAGGCCCAGAAGAACATCTCCAAGGGAGACAAGAAGAAGAAGCGCAAGAGGAAGGAAAGCTACGCCATCTACATCTACAAGGTGCTGAAGCAGGTCCATCCTGACACCGGCATCTCCAGCAAGGCGATGAGCATCATGAACAGCTTTGTCAATGACATTTTCGAGCGCATCGCCGCCGAGGCTTCCCGCCTGGCGCACTACAACAAGCGCTCCACCATCACCTCGCGGGAGATCCAGACGGCAGTGCGTCTTCTTCTGCCCGGCGAGTTGGCAAAGCACGCCGTCAGCGAAGGCACTAAGGCTGTCACCAAGTACACCAGCTCCATACTTGGAATTGGCTTAACTACTAAAGCGAGCTGCAATAACAGCAAGCTTACTAGCTTGCTGTTATTGCAGCTCGCTTTACTTGCGCAGCGTTGGTGCTTGTGTAATCAGCAAACGGCCCTTTTCAGGGCCAACAACATTCGTCATGAAAGAGCAAATGGTGATAAGCCTCAGCCACAACCATTCTGATAAAAATCATAATCAATAAATCGAGAACCCAACCCCGCTCCTATTGTTTCCTAGAGTTCGGTGCGGGACCGATTTTTTTTTTTTTTTTTATGGAAAGCATGACGCGTGTTAATAAAAAAAAGATGAATGTCATGTTCCGTTACGATTATTATTATTATTATTTATTCCTAACATAGTGCATCAATGAATTATTTTGCCCCAGAAGATGAAATGTAGGCTCCCTCTCGCGTCCATGCTGTTACATCTAGCGAGGACAATATTCATCTCATTATTTTTGTAAATAAAACAGACGTGTAGTGGTGATGCAGTATATATGGATTATTCAAGAGTGGCGCAATGAATTTAAAAATAATAATAATAAAAACCAAAATATCGACGAGATTCCAAGTACGGTCGTGCATGATGCCGGAAGGCCGCTGATGTTTCATACGAAAAAAAAGAATACGTCGTTCTAGGTGTTTCAGTGATATTTTACCGTGTCGAGAGGGTGTCAAGATCGTCTTACAGTCGCGGAAAGTTGGCAGCACTGATCGGTTGCCATGATGGTCTGTAGCAAAGGGCCCATAGAGCGCGATTTTGGCGTAGAGTTTGTACAGGGAAAGAATACGTCGTTCTAGGCGTTTCAGTGATATTTTACCGTGTCGAGAGGATGACAAGATCGTCTTACACTCGCGGAAAGTTGGCAGCACTGATCGGTCGCCATGATGGATTGTAGCAAAGGCCCAGAGAGCGCGATTTTGGCGTAGGGCTTGTACAGGGAAAACGTTTTATGTTTTTATTCAAATTTTGGTGGGCCGAACTCGGCGATTCTGCAGTGCCGAGACGACCCGCGGAGAGGTGGCGGTAAACCGCTCATGCCCTCTCCTGTTTCCAAAAATCAGATTAATATACTGAAGCCCCCGATGGGGACTGTATCAGATATTAAGCTGATAAGAACAGATCAGTTGTTTCATCATTAGTGATGAAAGATTCATCATTTCTGTTCAGGAGGATGGGAAGGGAGAAGGAACGCTCACTCATTCACGCTACTCACACACGCACGCACGTTGTGCTCAGCTAAAAGCTTCATTGCAGAATTGTTGGGGTCGCCTGTTGACCCGGACCGCTGCCACCAGATCCTGGGGTACCTGAAAAGGTGCTGGTGGAGGCCACGTGCCTGCGGTAGATGTCGTTTGAATGACGAATGACCGAACTGATCATCTGCTTACGAAGTGTAGCGAGATAGTCAGGATGGACGAGTTCTTTTAGGTGCTTGTCGTTCTCCGGGTCCCAGGCACCTCGGGTGCCGATGATAAGAGGGACGACTGAGGCGGACGAAACACCGAAGCAGGAGAGAGCAGTTTGCCTAAGCGGGGCATAGGTTGTGAGTTTGGCTTTAAGTTTAGCAGCCAGCGCCCCTTTGCCTCCTTCAAAGGGGATAGCTACATCAACGATACGCACCAGGTGGCTGTGCTTGTCGAGGAGCACAAGGTCAGGGCGTTTAGTGCCGCCAAGGAAAGTCTCATCCTGAGCGAGGACTTTTCAACCATTAGCCGACGCTGCAACCTTTAAAAGGTCGACTGTCTGGTTGTGCCTCGCGGTCACTGCACTAAGATTGTGCTGACAGTGGTTAATGACGTGCGCCTGGGTTTCAGGCCAGACGTCAGAGGACTCGAACTTCTTACATCCAAAGCGACAGCCTGCATCCTCCTTGGAGTGAAAGGCGCGTGCCGCCCTGAGACCTCCGAGGAGGTTTACGCGCGCCCTGTTCACCCAGAAGAAGTCGGAGTGACGCAGGTTGAAGCCGGTGCGAAGGAAGTGAGAAGACCGAGTGCCGGCACGAGCCAGATCGTACGCGGCACGCCCCTGATCGGGCTGGGATTGCCAGTCCTTCAGATGGGCCTCTTGTTGCACGCGGCGAAGACGTCGAAGAAGAAGGTTTCGATGCCACGGTTCGATAGCAAGATTCTGATCAGAGTCTGCCTCAGGGATCAGGGAGGGAACGAGCAGACCATGCTCCTCTCGAATTGCCCAGCAGACACCCAAGAGTTTTGAGGCATGGTGAGCGTTCAACCATAGAGAACACCGGCCGATATGACGAGGAGCAGAGGTGCTGTTAAGATACTCCTCGATCACATCAGGGGTAGTCTCCTTTTCTGGAAATTTAACATTAACCTGGTACCGAAGATCGTCAGAGGCGATTTTTCGGACCGTACGGTCCTTAGAAGTAAGGAGCTTGAATGCTCCTTCGATGTAGCTAAGGAGGGCCTCATCACGAAAAACTGGGAGGCCTGCTCCAGCATTAGAGCGAGGGGAGTAAAGGAAAGAAGTAGAGGCATTGTCCGGGAGCCCCAGGAGAGCTTTAGCGAGGCCCCGGAACCAAGAATCGAAATGGGAAGCGGCTTGTATGGTAATGGAGCGCATCCTCAAGGGGAAAGAAAGTTGGGGAAGAAGAAAGGACATGATGGCGTCGATCTTTTGCCATGGAGCGAGTTGAGAGTCTCTCACCTTCTCCAGCAAGGCAGAGACATCGCTTAGCGAAGAGTTGTCCTTTAGTAGGGTAAAGCCAACTGGTTTACCCAAGAAAGAGGTAAAGTCCTCAGCATTAAGGGACCTGAGTGGATTTCCCTCCACCAATATCGGGGTTTCCACAACTGCAGACCCCCCTTTAATGTGGAGGAGGTCGCTTTTGGCGGCATTGACCTTAATGCCGATCGTGCTAGCCCGGGATGTAACAAGGTCAACCATGGTCTGGACCAACTCAGGGGAGGACGCCGCGAGCCAGAGATCATCCGCGTACGCACCACCTTTGATCTCGAGATCAGAGAGTTCCAGGGCCGCTCTTAGGATAGGGTCCACGGTCAGATTAAATATGACCGGGCTGAGGGGGCATCCTTGCCTAACTCCGCGAAGGGCGGAGATAGGTTCGGAGAGGCCGGCATCCGTGACCAGGACAGTTGAACAGTCAGAATAAAAGTCACTGACGATGTTCACGAACACCTTACCAGCGCCTGAAGCTCCTACTGCGGCAACAAGTGCCTCGTGCGTGATGGAGCCAAAGGCGTTCGAGAAGTCAAGAAAAGCAAGACAAAGATTGCCCTTTTGCTGACGGGCACTGCGGATGAGAGTTTCAACTAAAAAGTTGTGCTCATACACCCCGTCATGAGGGCGGAAACCTTTCTGAGCTGGGCAGAGCACCTCATTCTGTTCCAGCCAGGAGGAAAAACGGCGAGCCCACAGGGAAGCATAAAGTTTGGGGGCCGTGTTGGAAAGAGCGATAGGACGCCAAGAGGAGGGGTCATTCACATCGCCACCCTTGTGGATGACGATGGTCTTGGATTTCTTCCAATCGGCCGGGATGCGTTGGAAATGCCGGCACGCATTGAAGATAGGGGCTAAAATTCTTCCTGTGGGGTCAGCTCTTTTCCAATGGAGATAACCGAGCCTATCATCTCCAGGAGCCGAGTTAGTGCAGCCCTGGAGACGTTCAGCAACCTCCTTAGGGGAGAAGAGCTCAGTGTTCAAGGGAGGACGGTCGAAAGCCGGGTATAGGTCCTGAGGAACGGACGGCCCGGAAGAAGAAGGAAAGAGATGAGCCACAATAGAATCAGGAGAGAGCTTACATTTGGGGCTAGATTCCCCGGTGACGAGTCTCAAGGCTCGCCGAGGATTACCTTTATAGATAGCGCTGACTTTCGCCAGGGCGGCGGCCTGGCTACTAGCCTCCGCGTGCCTATTGGAAACATATGGAGAACGAGAAGAGGGTAGAAGTTTAGATTGCAAAAGAGAGATAATATCTGAAATGATAGATTCTGCTCTCAGCCACGTCTCCTCCGTGGCAGGGCAGAGCGAAATTTCAATGAGGGAGGACCGGAGAGCCTCCAGGTCTTCTCCCAAACGACCTAACATTTCCGGGGTGTGGGGGGGTACATCCCGCTGCGAAGGACAGAGAAGTGGGGGATTTTGAAGAACAGAAACTTCGTCCGCTTCCGCGGGCGGGGAGGTCACCTCCTTAGAGGGAGAAAGGGGTGAGGGGGGAGGGTTAGTGGGGGGTACATCCTGCAATGAAGAAGGTAGCTCAGAACCAGCAAGAAGGGGAACTCCCGAGGAAGAAGAAGTAGGTGGTAACTGCGGTGGAGAGAGGGGTAAAGAGTAATCAAGAGGAGAATCTTCAGGAGGAGGAGGAATCCGGGGTGAAGGGGGGGCAGAGGAGGTGAAAAAGGGGTGGGGTCATAGATGTTTGGGGGAGGTTCCTTATTCGATAGAGCAGACAAGGGAGGATCAGAAGAGACTAGTGTCGTGAGAGGTGAGGGCTTGGTGGAGGAAGTACAAGCCACGGGGGTAGTCTTAAGGGTTGAAGAGGGGGGAATGTAGGAGGTAATAGTAGAGGTGGGGGCAGAAGTAGAAGGGGGAGAGGGAGAGGAGGAAGAAGCGATAGGAGGGCGCTCGGAAGAGCAGCTGGTTGATGGAACAGCAAGACTTGGCGTTTTCTTGCCCCGCCTCAACAACACCTCGCTATTGGTGAAGATCATTGTACGCCGGCGACGGGCCGGGGAACTAGAACCCTCCGAAGCAGAGGAGTTGGAGGGTTGGCCACCAGAGCGGAGAGCATTCAGCTCCTTCCAGGTTCGAGCTGCAGCCCTCTGGGTGCTTGGCACTGGCAGCTTTATGGCAGGGGGGACCTTATTGGGCGCATTATGCTTACGTTCATGCTGGCCTCTTTGGTGCCTAGAGGCGAAGACATGAGAGCACCCAGCGTGTCTGCAGGGGAGCTGGGGGGCAAAATGGATTTCAGGTGGAACCGCGGAAGTGCGAGCTAACTTGCAACCTTCGCGATGATAGGCCCACCGGGAGAAAGAGCGGTCGCAGGCGAAGCAGACTTTCAAGACCGAGAGCCTAAGGTCAGAGTGGGCCGTCTCCACATGACGCTTAAGGCTTTGAAGGCGGGAAGTCCAGGAGTTGGCACTGCTGATAGGAAGAGAGTTAAGAGGACAGACCGGGCATTTAGAAGCAGAGGCTGAGGGCACGGGAAACGAGATAATGTTGCCCCTGAGAAGGGGCTGTAAGCTGGGGAGATAGATGAAGATTGGGAAAAAGATGCAGACTTAGCAGAGGAGCTGCTAGACGAAGAGAGAGAGAGAGTGAAGAGGGAATGTGAACAGGAGGGGTTTTGTTCAGGGCAGAACATGATTTTGAGTGGTTAGGTTTAGCAGCCGAGCGACGACACCCCCAGCAATTAGTTTGCGAGGGACCCGACCACTTATGAGAGTTTATTAAGTGGGAGGAGATGAGAGTTTTAGCATTCTGAGGGGACTCAGGCGTGCAAGAGTAGGGGCATAGAGGGCAGAAACAGTTGCTGGGTGTGGGATAGAAGATAGTGAGCCGATTGGTTAGGCTCAAGGCGGGTTGAAGTTTTGGCCAATCAACTAAGGCAGGGGAGACTAAGAGGGGGGGTTTTAAGATTTCATGGTCCCGAGGGGCCTCTGGAGGGGGGTGGATGGGGGAAGAGAGAGAAGAAGAAACATGAATGAGGGGAATCTTAGAAAGAGCGGAGCAGGTTTTAGAATGGTTAGCTTTGGCCGCCGAGCGACGGCAACCCCAGCAGATGGTTTGAGAGGAGCCTGACCAATTGTGTGAAGCTAACAGATGTGAGGAAATAAGTGTTTTGGCGTATTTAGGGGATTCCGGTGAGCAGGAATATGAACAGAGGGGACAGAAGCAGATGCTGGGGGTAGGGTAGAAGATAGAGAGCTGGCCCGTTTGACTTAGGACTGGTTGAAGTTTAGGCCAGTCGTCCAGAAGCGAAGAGACTAGTAGGGGGGGTTTACGAAGAAAATGGTCGCTGGGGGGGCTTAGAGATGCTGCGCCATTGGTAGAGGCACAGGGAGAGAAGGGAATACCTGAAACAGGAGTACTAGTGGATGTAAAGGAGGCAACATCCCTCAACGGGGTGCTGTTATTGACTGAGGGGCGTGAAGAAGAAAGGTGTAAATTTATGGATGAAGGGGGAGTAGAAACTAGGTTGCCTGGAAGGTTGGGAGAATTCGCAAGAATGGGAGAGAAGGGGACTCCTGAGCAGGAGTGTGGCTGGGTGGAGGGGGTAGGTCCAGAGGCATTAAAGGATGCTTCTGGGATTGGGCTAAGACAAGTGAAGGTCGGCAGAAGAATTGGGGACTCCTGTGATGGCGGGCCAGAGACCCTGACAGCGGAATCTGAATAAGAGGACTCCTGGGAAGAATCTGAAGGGATGAAAGGGCTGGAGCCAGGACTGTCAGAAGAGATGTGAAGCGGCGCATCCTGCGCAGAGATAGAGCCCGAGGGAGAAGTGGGAGAGGGGGAAGAAGAATCCTGGGGGGTGGTGTGTAAGGGGGAGGGTACGCAGGTGGACCTCGCCGAGGGAGAAAGAGAAGGGGTATCCAGAGAGGAAAGAGAACTAGAGCGAGAGAGGCAGGGGGGTGGTTGTACCCGAGAGGGAGCGCGCGAGGTGGGTCCAGCAGACCGGCTACGGCGGGGGATACGGGGGGTTGGAAGAACATTGGGTGAAGAGGTTGTGCGCCTCAAGGGGAGCACGGGAGAATTCAGAGAAGAGGAAGCTATAGATAGGTTGCGAAGGGATGCAGCCCTGCGTGTTAAGACCATCTTAGAATCAGGAAAATAATAAAATGAAGAAACTGGTAGATAACAACTTCCCACACACTCGAGGAAGTGACTTAATCAAAGAGAGCAAGATATTAGCAACGCACAAAATATCAAAAACAAGATATATGATAATGGAAGTTGGCAGGTTAGCAGTAATAAAAACACAAAGGGGTACACACTATACTAGAAGATAGACACAAAGTGGAAACCTTATATAGGAAAATTAAGAATAATATGAACACAGGATGAAAACAATATACTCAAGGGAGAAGCGCTATTAACACACACTAACCAAAGTAAGCGCTAACAAAGATTAAGAATAATATAAACCCAAGATGAAACCAATATACTCAAGGGAAAAGCACTATTAACACACTAACCAAAGCAAGCACTAACAAAAATCAAAGCTATACAGGCAACGGCGACGGCAATGGTGACGGGGGACAATGGTAACCTAGTATTAACTAATCAATACACTAAAAAAAAAAGGACAGAGGGAGAAATAGTTAGAAATAGTTGGTGCATAAGAGGGAGGAGAAGCTAAGGAGTGGAAGAAAGTAAAGAAGGTAGAGGTGGAAATAGGGGGAAAAGCAAAGAAAAAGGTGTTCTTCGTGTTGCTTCATGAGTTTCGTGAATATACTTCGTGTGGTTTCATGATATTCATGTTCTTCATGTCTAGCAAGGTAGCGGGAATACCGAGAAGTGAAGAAACAATAGGTATCTATATTCAGGAAGAGAGAAATTACTCCAATTAGGACAGAGAGGGAAGGAAGGGGAAAAAAACAAAACTATATAACCTATATTTATATAACTTAATAAATAAAATCAATATAACTTAATTAATCCATAAAACTTAAGGAAACTAATATAGATGCAAAACATTACATCTTCGTGGTGGAGAGTTACATATGCAAAACCCCACGGCTAAATGGTGGTAAGCCGCATCCTAAAAATAGCCGGAAAAATTTAATGAAAATTGTGATAAAAAAATATGAAGGAGAATAAATGATCTAAATTGAGGAGGTAAAACGGAGAATGAAAGAGAAAAAAGCTTAACGCAAAAAGGCGAGAACCCGGAATTCCTTACCGTTTCGGAGATATTCGAGAAAAACCATAATTGAAAGTAGGGTAGTGGAGGATCGACGGCGTTACACTAAGAGAGAGATATAGAACATATAGAAAGACATGCAGAACATATAACCTAAATCTATATAACTTAATAAATAAAATCTATATAACTTAACCAATCCATAAAACTTAAGGAAACTAATATAGATGCAAAACATTACATCTTCGTGGTGGAGAGTTACGTATGCAAAACCCCACGGCTAAATGGTGGTAAGCCGCATCCTAAAAATAGCCGGAAAAATTTAATGAAAATTGTGGAAAAGAATATGAAGGAGAATAAATGATCTAAACTGAGGAGGTAAAACGGAGAGTGAAAAAGAAAAAGGCTTATCCCAAAAAGGCGAGAACCCGGAATTCCTTACCGTTTCGGAGATATTCGAGAAAAACCATAATTGAAAGTAGGGTAGTGGAGGATCGACGGCGTTACACTAAGAGAGAAATAACGAACATATAGAAAGACATGCAGAACATATAACCTAAATCTATATAACTTAATAAGTAAAATCTATATAACCTAACTAATCCATAAAACTTAAGGAAACTAATATAGATGCAAAACATTACATCTTCGTGGTGAAGAGCTACATATGCAAAACTCCACGGCTACATGGTGGTAAGCCGCATCCTTAAAATAGCCGGAAAAATTTAATGAAAATTGTGGAAATGAATATGACGGAGAGTAAATGATCTAGATTGAGGAGGTAAAACGGAGAAAGAAAGAGAAAAAGGCTTATCCCAAAAAGGCGAAAACCCGGAATTCCTTACCGTTTCGGAGATATTCGAGAAAAACCATAATTGAAAGTTAGCTAGTGGAGGATCGACGGCGTTACAATAAGAGAGAAATATAGAACATATTGAAAAAACATACAGAACATACATAAATATAAAACATAGAACTCAGAAAAAAAGGGGGTTAAGCTAATCTACATAACTTACGGAAATTAATGGAAACTCTACATAACTAAGGATTCTGTAACTTAAGGAAACTAAGAAAATGATAGAAATAAGACTAAACTCAGAGAACATACTACAAAATAAAGCAAATAGGAACAAAACTCAAGTGTGACTAGAGCAAGATAGAAATAAAACTACAACTACAGAAAGTAATGGGTACTCATCCTATCCCGCCGCCGCCATCGCCGCCGCCGCCGCCAAACGTGGATTTAGCTCCTCATCGACAACTGCCAGACAGGACCAAGGCCGCCCAACTCCAAGAAGAAGGAGCCGAACGGCGGCCCCCGGCGAAGAGTTCCAGCGGTGGTGGCTTCTTTGCCACGCAGGAGCACTTGAACACCGCTGAAAGAAAACACTACTGGATCGCTTTCGGCCCCAGGCAAAAAGTACCGCTTGGTGGCGGTAAACCGCACCCACGCGTGAATTGGAGAGCGAAACACGCTTCCAAATACCCGCGGGGCGCTAGTAGTTTTGCTCTTTCGAAAGATAAGATCAAATGGCTACACTTTGATCTTAGCCAAAAGGCCGAGAAGCGATAACAATTTATGAGTTTATCATTTCCCCCAATCTGAGGGTTTTTTGGCGCCAAATTCCGAAAATCAAAAAAAAACAAAAAAAATTGAAATTTTTTTCGACATTTTGAATCGCAAAAATGCGGTGAAGCAGCGCGTGGAAATGGTTCTTTTGGGGCTTATAGGAAGCAGATTTACTTGTTTCGCAACCTACTACCAGAAAATTTCACAATTTAGCGTATTTTTTGCGAAAATGGCATTTTCAAAAAAGTGCTAGATAGTAGATAGGGACAGAAGGAATCTGGGTCGTCGCGTCGTCCAGTAATGAACAGATACAGACAATACTATGTTTTTAAGTCAAAAAAACATCTTCTTCTTAGATATGTCTCGCGTTCAGAGCGGTCGGACATTGCTGACACCTTGAAACACGACGTTTTGCAAACCCCGGCGACGGCGCGCACCACCTCCGAACGTTTGAATTTCGCCCCGAAATACCTCCTTCGAGCCCATTGGTCGATTTCGGTCCGCGACCTTGGCGTTCGCCCAATGGTGAGAACCTCATTTCGGCTGCGAAACAAAAGGAAAAACCACAGGTTTTGAAAGGAAATTAATGAATGCTATGTAATTCTGTGTACTTCCCTGATATATTTAACGCAACATTCATGAAGATTTTCTTTCCTAAATTCGCCTTGTCAGCAGAAATCTATTTTTTATTTCCAAAATGTGCTACAATTGACGCTACACACTACGAAATCCAGCTTTCTGAAATTCGTCAAAGTAATGATCTTATGATTACGAAGAAAACTCTTATAATGACAAACAATGCACTTACGATCACGAACATAACACGTACTTCCATCGCGATTATTGTTGTTGGTGTGGTTGCTGGCGTTTCACATGAGAGTGGAGGGGGAACTTTGCTACGCAACACGCCGAAGCAATCAGTTTCGCCCGCGGCAGCTAGGCGATCGGACGTGAAGACGGTCTGTCGTGTATGTAGATTAGTTTTATACGTCTTTCCAAAAGATGTGAATTATTACTGAATCAAATGGTTGTAACAAAATGTTTTGTTTTTCAGATTCTTTCTCCCGTCTCTGCGTGCCGTCACGAGCTAGCAGAAAACGAGTAAGTCCTATTTTTTTTACCGTCGATTTGGTATATTCGCAAAATCTGTGGCACCACTCTCTAATCTTTGCCTTCTTCACAGAGCAATTGCAGAACGGCCCCCACTGAGAGAATATCGGCTGTTTACGTGCGGTACGTATTTATTCGTCATTCTAAGAAATAGAAATATTGGTTCGTGTAGTGAGCGTGTGTTTCTAGTGCAGTGGCCAGCTTTAGTCAAGTGCGAAAAGCAGTGTTTTTTTAACCGAATAGAACTGCCAGTGTGCTCTGAAATGTAAATAATTGTTTATTTCGTCTTCTCGTGCAGTGAAATTCATTAGTTATCAGATGTATGGTGTTGTTATTTCATGCGTAATAGAAACGAAAGGATATCATTGCAAAATAAAATATCCAGATTAGGGAACGCCTGAATCGTGTGAGTGATTCATCATTTTACCAGCTGATAGGTGCGTTTTGACCCAGAATGTTAGGAGTCGATATTTTCGTTTCACAGGAAAGAGGAAAGGCGCTGTGCACGTGATTTTCGCCTCTCTTCTTTGTACAACGTAATTCTCTTCGAGTTCGGTACGCAATTGTTTTCAGATATAAAGTGTTTTGAATTGTAGCGTAACGTAAATGAAAGGAAATCATTGCGTGGCGTGCAAATAATTCAGTGTAGTGAATGTAATCGAGCGATAAACAGAGCGTTCGTCATTTTACTAGCATTGTCTGTTTTTTTTTATCTCGCGTACGATGTGAGAGGAAATTGCTCATTGTGCCCGTGATTTTCGCTGCTCTCGCTCTCTGTTCTCTTTACAACAATTACCAGGTGTTATATTCTATAGCTGTGGGCATCACTTGGAAACTGTTCGCTTCCTAGAAAATAATTGTTGATTTCGTGTATTAGGGCTGTGATGTGCGATTGTTATCTCGTACTTCTTGCGCAATAGAATTGAAAGGAAATTATCTCGTGGCGTGCAATTTATACAGTGTGGTGAACGCAATCCTGTTTATCATTATACCAGCTTGTAGGTACGTATAATCGGATTTCGTTTTATTTCGTACGTAAATGTAAGGCGTAGGAAAGGAGAGAAAAGTGAGATATTTTCGTTACCTCGTGAATTTCGTACCATTATACCCTATGTTCTCTTAGAATTCACTAGGCGAAGCTAGAACGAAACATTGACTATAATAGTAGTTTTGTGCTCATAGCAGTGGTACGGAATTGTTTGTTATTGCGTAACGTCAATGAAAGGAAATGATTGCATGGTGTGCAATCTATTCCGTGTAGTGACTGTGATGATCGTCATTTTACTAGCATTGTCTTGCTTTCGAGCTCGCGTACGTGATTGTTACGCGAACGATGTGGGAATTGTTACATTGTGCGCGTACGAATTTCTCAACTATGTCTACGTGTTCTATTCGATATCTGTAAGCACGATCACGAAACTGTTTGCCACATTGTTGATTTTGAGTTGTAGAGCTGTGATACGTATGAAACTGTGGGAACGGTTGATAATTATTGCGCAACAGAAATGAAAAGTAAATTCGCTGAGCATTCAGTGTAGTGAATGAATGTGATTATTTGTGAACCGCTCTCACTGGTTGTAGTTGATTTTGCCTACTTTTTCTTAGTGTTCTCTTCGAGTTATATTAGGCGCAGCTGAGGAACAGTGCAATGATTAATTTTTGGGGGGGTTCTAGTGTGCAGTGATATGTAATTTGTTGTTGTTTTTATACGACCATGTATAGTAATGGGAATCGTTGCGTGGCGTCTGTATAAAGATTGGTAGAATGTGATATCCTTTCGCACATCATTTCACTAGTTGAGGGTACCGTATTGTGGTTACATTTTATTAAGTGCTCGCGCATGTGAACTGCTGGGTGAGGATAGAAGAGGAAATTGTGTTGTCTGCATTGTGTGATGAGTCGCTCAGTGTTCTAATTACAACAAAATTAATTTTATTTATTTATTTTTTATTTATTTATTTATTTATTTATTTATTTATTTATTTATTTATTTATTTATTTATTTATTTATTTATTTATTTATTTATTTATTTATTGTTTTTTCAAAACTTTCGGGCACAGCTACAGGAAATCGTTTATTTCGTGTCTTGTACTTGAAATCATTTGTTATCATATGTAATAGTAAAGGATGAAAATCATTGCGTGGCGTGCAATGTATTCTGAGCAGTGAATGTGATCTCCTCAGTGATTCTTTTTCCGTTCACACAGCTCTTGTTGCAGGTATTTCTTTGAGTTTTATTCGGATTATGTTAGGCTGAGCTGTGAAAGAGTGTGATGACTTGCCACTGCGGTTTATTGATTGTTTAAATAGTGTAAATAAATTTAATTATTTTAGTGCGAAAGAAAACAGTGATAAACACTGTGTGGCGAGTAGTGTAGGCAGTGAAGCTATGAGGGTGTGCGATGGCTTGCTGTAATGAATAATTGTTTATTTTGTGTTCCTGTGTGCCTTGCAATCTGATTTTGTAGTTTTTGTGTCTGATTTTTGTGTGCTATGAGCTGTCAATGCAATCTTTGGTTGTGTAATGATAGCTCTGAAATGATGGGTTGTTAGCAATCACCTCTGTGAATAACTTACATTCATGTGTTAAAGTTTACTGTGGGCTGGGGTTAGCTCGAAATAAGGGCAGGAATGTGATACTATTTAAAGGATCTCGCTCTCTCTCTGTATCACAGCCCAAGTTTATTAACCGGTACATCGATATCTAAAGGGAACACTGTTGCTAACTTTTCAGGTCAGCTGCCATTTCAATAGATTTTTTAGGCTCACTCACACGAAATGCACAGAAACAGTGATAATGTAATGTGTTCATGATGGGGAATGGGATTGGTGCAGTTCAGAGAAAGAGGGATGAAGATAATAATGATAAGAATATGAATGTTCCTTCTTTCACAGAACAGTTTATATTTTCATTTTTGTTTGTTTGTAGTTTTTCGCTCAGACTGTAAAAAGTGTGCTTCTGTTCCAGGTCTGGAGCTGCTGTTCTGTTGGTGACCAGTGACAGTTTGTGATTTGAAGCAAATACTGTTCTTGCCAGTATTCTACATTTTGTTAGAATTTTATGAATATTTGTTTTATTCACTATCGAGAAATAAATAAGTAAAAGTTTAATATATTATTAATTGAAACTTTCAAAATCATCCTTTTGCCCTTACATCAATCGAAAGTCGTTATATTGTGTCATATTTACAGTCACAGCAGCCAGGCAGAGCGCTGAAACAAGAGAGAACAAGGTATTTATTTTATGCTTGCTAAAACTATCAATCTTAATGACGGTGTATTAGCGAAATGCCCATTTGAAACTCCAGTGACAAGTGCTTCATTCCATCTGATTGTTTGTAAGCTATATTCACGCGAAGCCGAGGCTACAGTGGTGTAGAGGTTAGGAGGGGCAGTATAGCTATTCGAAAGGTAATTATTGGTGAAATATTTTTTAGACGTTATTGTTTAGGGTTGGTCAATGATTATCCCACTGATTCGGAGTACATATTTATTGACGTGAGCGGTCAAGTCGTTCTCAATGCAAGCTGTAAGAATGATGGTTTTCCCACTGTTACGTAATTCTGTGTGCCACGTACTATTCGTATAGAGCCCATGTTAATGCAGAGTAGGCAAACGAAAAATGAGACGTGTAGTTTTGAAAACGGTCTCTCTATCGTGTATGTTATTACTTCCGTTTCTACAGCATCCTGCCAATCATTCGCAATGTGTATTACAAAGCGTTTTCTCTCTCTCTCGTTTCCGTGTGGTGGGAGTAGGCCGTGGGATGTAATTATCTGAACGTGTTTCACTGAAGAAAAAAGGTGAAAATTAGTATGTGCAACCTAGTGGCAAAAATATTGCACACTATGGCATATGTATGATCCAAGGACATGTGGAATGTAATGTTTTTACTTAGCCAAGTAGAGTTAATTGCGTCTTCAAGCTGAAAGTGCGCAGTTTCCGTGAAAATACTCGTTTCTGTTCCGCAACCGTTCGTCTCGCAAAATCATAGCTGTATATAACTCGTAATGATTGCACTACTTGCAGTCGACAAGTATTCGTTACGTGTGTGGCACGTAGGATAAGAGTGTGATGGAATTCATCTTATGTGAAAATTAGTACTCGTTGCCTCGCAGTTACATATATTCAAGTTTTGGTGTAATGTGTTCTCGATTAGTGGAGTTTCGGGCGTAGAGAATGAGAGGCAAGGGTGTGTGTGCGTGTCATTCTGCCGTTGGCCGTGCAATGTTCATTCTCTTTCACATAATTTTTTTTATTTTGTTTTTTTATCGTTCGGGCGGCTAGGCTTCAGAGTGATGGCTTGCTACATGTGAATAATAGTTGATGTAGTGTGTATTGTGCAGTGATACGCATTCGTTACCATAGTGAAGGTGTTATCATTTATAGCGTGATAGAAATCATAGCATGCGATTATTTTGGAGTAGCGAGTGCAAACACGTGCTTTTCAGGGAGTTTGTTATTCTGTTTGTCTTGTTGACCAGAAGATAGGTGCCTTGTCGAGCTTCGTGTGGTTTTGAACTCAAGAAGGATCGTGTTAGGCGTAGTAGTGTGTTTTTTATTGCTTTTTTAAAATATTTTTTCATGGTGAGGAAACGGAACGGGGAGTGCACGTAAATTTCGCTTCTTTCTGTTCCTAATACGACAGATTTGTACGTAATCTCTGCGACATCAGTTGAACGAAGCGGGTTGATTCGTAGAATAATAGTGTTCTTGTGCAGAAATATTCTATTGTTGTAAAAGATAGTGTTGCAAATTATTGCGTAATAGAAACGAAAGCAAATAATTACTTGGCGTGCGAAACATTCACTTTGGTTAATGCAATCATGTGATTCTTGATCCGTTGATCATATTACTAGCATTGTCGTGCTCCGTCGGTTTCAGAGCTAGCGTATGTGATCGTTGGTCGATGCAGACTAAAAGATAGTAGGATATTTTCGCCGAGAGGAAAGGGAAGGGGAGTGACCGTCATTTTCGTCTCTCTCTCCGTTTATTTTACAACAATAGTTACAGGCAGTGTTCGTATTTCGTAGCCCCTATCTCGAAACGGCTTGCTACCTTCAACAAATGGGGTTATTGTGTTCTGTGAAGTTCATGAATGAAGGCTTTCAAGTGACTTTCGGAGCGTTTGTGAACCGCTCTCACTGCTTTTTTAAAAATATTTTTGTATATTTTAGAACTTGATTAAGTGTTCGTTTAGTTTCAGTTAGGCGCCGCGATGAAACAAAGCAATGGCTTGCTACAACTATTCATAATTGCTTTCGTGTTACAGGGTGTCGTGTGCAGTGTTATGTAATTTTTCTTATTTGAAAGGCATTGTTTTATATTGCGTTTTGGATGTGAAAGAAAATCATTGCGTGGCGTGCAATGGCTGTCTGTAAAGTCATCGAAAGAATGCATTCATGTGATTTTCAGAACAGATCTCCTTTCGTTTTACTAGTTGAGGGTACCGTATTTTAGTTTCGTTTTCATATGTGCTCTCGAAAGTGACAAATGTGATTTATCGCGTGCTGGGTTGTGAGTCGGGCAGTGGACGACGGTCACAGTTCCATTTACAAACAAATATTTCTCCTGTATTCTACTTCAACTATGAAGAGCTCTGAGTGTGTGTGATGGCTAGGTACACTGTGTAATTGTAGCTTTCGGGTTCTAGTGTTTCTTGTTAGCTGATGTTATGTTGTGTTAAGTGCTGTTATGTTGAGGCTTTTCATCCTACATTTAGCTTTGTTAGGTGAGAGGTTTCAGGTAAGTCCCATCGAGACGGGATAACTGTATTTTTCCCCATTTATTTTCTTATTTAATATTTATTCTTAAGTGTCGTGTGAAGTGTTGTGATTGTGACGTGAAAGTAATTCACTCGGATTTATTAATAATCTTTTTTAAATGTGTGCGAAGGAAAACATTTGGAATCACTGTGCAATGCACGCAGGAAAGTGATTCTGTGATGCAAGTGTTCGTTTTCAACAGTGTTATTTAATTCGAGTTGAGTTGTGGAGAGCTCTGAAAGTGTGTGATGACTTGCCACTGAGAATGAATGTTTATTTCGTGTTCTAGTTCTCCTAGTTTAGATTGATTGATTTTTTCGTGTTTCCGGGCGCGTCAACTGCTCTGGTCATTAGTCCCGTTAGTTTAGAGCATGTTTATTTCTCGGAAGATGGCGGTGATCTTCCCCCGCTGGATGGTGAGATCCGGCGCCGAGGGCGTATGTAAAATGCGGACGAAATAATCCATTCATCTTATCTCGTGAAACTTACTTTCTAATTCTGTATGTAAAATGCGGACCAAACCTTCTCAGTTAAGGAAAAGGTCGGAGGGTACGGAAATACATGTAGGCGCCTTAAGGGCGCCGCCGACGCGCATCTGACCAGCATTTCCTTGTGCCTTCCCCTTCACTTGGCAGACGGAGATTTTTCGAGAGGTCCGAAGATCGCAATGGTCTCATTCACTTTCTGAGCTTTGAAGTAGCAACACAGTTAAAGGTTTTTCGAAGATGGAAGTGAAACCTGGTGTTACGCAGAAAGGGAAAGAAATGGTGATAGACGAACATGGATATACGTACCGGATGAAAAAAGTGTTGAAGAAAAGTGGAGAGTGCTTTTGGGCATGTACAGTGAAGTTGTGCAACGCAAAAGTGTACACTTTCATTGGTGGATATGTAGTTTCACGGAAGGATACTATCCACTCTCACGATATCAACAGTGAGACGACAAACAAGAAGATTGTGAGCAACAGTGCCAAGAGGAAAGCACAAGATGATTTATTCCAGAAACCTTCTAAGATTATTCATTTAGCAATCGAAGAAAATGTGAACGCTCTCGATTCATTAAATGACAACGATATTGCGCGTATACGCCGGAATTTATACAACAGCAGAAGAAAGAAGAAACCAGCTGTTCCTAAAAGTAGAGAGGAGGCAATGGATATCTTAGATAATACAGAACTAGTTACTCTAAAATCTGAACAATTTTTGCTTGTTAATGACAGAGAGTCCGGAATTGTAATTTTTTCGTGTGAAACAATGCTAAAATACTTGTGCAACTCTGCGAAAATTTATATTGATGGAACTTTTCAGTGTTGTACAAAGTTTTGGTTGCAGCTCTATACGGTGCATGTAATTCAAAATGGAGTGTATGTGCCAGTAGCATTTTGTTTTTTACCAGATAAGCGAGAAGAAACGTACACTGCAATGTTCAATTTTTTAAAGACCAAGAGCCTTGAACTCAATTGTGCATTGATGCCTGAAGTCGTCGTGGCTGATTTTGAAAAATCAGCGCAAAATGCTGTGCGTTTCGTATGGCCAAACATCGTATTGATCGCCTGTAGATTTCATCTGGGGCAATCATGGTACCGAAAAATTCAAAAGCTGGGCTTAGGTAGAGAGTATAAAGACGAAAACAGCGAAGTTGGGCAGTGGTTGAGGTTAATTTTTGGACTTTCATATCTCGAGCCGAGCGACGTTGGAGACTGCTTCGCTTACGATTTTGTTTCGATACAACCTCAACACCCCAAAGTTGAGAAATTTTCAGACTATTTGTTTGAAAATTACATTGATGAGAATAGTGATTTTCCTCCAGAAATATGGGCAACTAAAGAAGACCCTCAAGAGCAAACTACAAATGCTTGTGAATCCTTCCATGCCCAGTTCAATTCTCATTTCTACTCCCCTCATCCTAACCTTTTCGACTTCATTGAAGTATTGAAAATCTTCCTGACTCGCTCCTACATCAAAATGAAAACCAAAGAAACCAATAAAAGAGTGTCCAAATTTCGCCTTCAGCTTTATAGAACATTAGCTGAGAAAAAGGAAGAATACAAAAATGGCAAGATAAGCAGAATGTGCTTTGTAAAATACGCTGCACATCTATGCAAGCCATAGAAACTATAAGCATCTCCTATTTAATTGACAAGGGCTTAATACGGCCAGTTATAAAAAGACTAGCACAACAAAATGATAGGTACAACAAAGAATAGTACAACAAAATGACGAAATTCATTCAATCAGCGAATGATTGAATTGATTGAAAACCAACTTTAACCAAACCATATTTCAAAAGAAGTATGCCAGTCCTAAGTCTGGAAAATTGGGAAGGAAGTTGTGTTTTATAAATAATGACAATAAAAATGTTCTTCGAAAATAAAGTGCCGTAGCGTGATGTCAGCCGTCCGGGACCGATGAAAATTGGCCGCCCCCTTTTTTAGGTATTTCAATTTAAAAAACTGAAATATACTGTAATTTTAAGGAATTTTTCAAAAAGAACAATCATCATTATTGTGTATTGTGCAGGTTACAAACAAAAAGCCATGTATAAATGTTTTACAATATAATAATAACATTTATTACAAAAATTCTTACACGTATGCACTTATATTGATATAACATGTTCAAAATACTTAAGATTAGGGGACGGATATTAATGAAATATAATTTTTTCTTTTTACTTTAGAAAAATACCGTTTAGTATAGAAATTAATTTTATGTTGTGACAAAAGAATGTGTCCCATTTCATACGTCATTTTTGTATTTTCGGCGATATTCACTAATGTAATTTTTTACCTTTTTCCGTAATTTATAATGCATTTTTCGCTGGGTTCATCGATTTTAATATCATTTTCAAGGTATTTGCATATAATAATATTTACGAGATGCAACAAAGGTTCTTCACAGAATTCCTGAGTAGTCTAATCGATTTCTTTGCTCAAAAATTGTAATCTCAGCAGTTGTATGTAATTTAAGGTTCCTGCGACGCCTATCAGTGCAACTCTCGGATGAGCCGATTTCGGGATAGTAAGACAGATATTTCCAGGAAAAGAACAATCCAAACCACAAACTTTAAAGCTGAGTTCACTTGAATGAATAGAAGAAGCCTGGATCACATCAGTAACGTATCCAACAGCTTGAGTAGTTCATGCGAAATGGTTTTAATAACATTTTTTACGTCATTTTTCTTTGCTTTTAGAGCTTTTTATAAAATTTGAAGGGGACCCGGAAAATGATAAATAAAAAAATGTAGATTTTTTCACTTTTCCAACATTTCCCCTTTTCAATGATGTAATCATTTTATGTGTAAGTTGTTTCTAAGTTGTTGTTTTTTTACATTAAATGATATGCTGAGAGCCGGCCTTGCTATGCTCGGTTGCTGATGTGGAATTATCTCCGTTTTTTTACTTTACATTGGGAGAAATAAGGAAACTAGGGGAGGAAACCAGGGTAGGGAAACGGAGAAGCAAGACAGACACACCATGACATCAGTGAAAAAGAAACAAAATAGTAAATGTCGAATAATTCTGAAAATCCATCATATGGACCTGGAATGTACTGGCAATACATAGCAAACTTTGAAGCCTGATTCCCTAAGTTTTTTTTTTTTTATATATATATAAGAAACATTATTTCCTGAACTATTAGAGCTACTGACTTCAAACTCTTAGGCAATCTTTCCTAAGTCAAACTACAACTTTTATCGTAGTCTTTTTATTATATCTATTATTTAAACAAATTACGTTCGTCATAATAATAAAAAATGTGGGTGTAAATATTATAGTTTTAAAATTTCGTATCTACAACAAATTAAAATTTCTTAAAAATCCTATGATAAACATTTAAAATATAGCCAAGAAACTACAGTAAAAAAACCACTCCTCTAGTGCAGGCTATATACTAGTTTGAAGCAAAATGTTCCTTGAATTTAACATTGTAGGAATAGGTCCTTCCGGGTCCCTGTAAGCTTTTAATTGAACGTTTTTGGCGATGTTTTAGGTCATCACAATCCGCCCCCTACTTGTGATTATACCTTGACGATCGACATGATTCAGTTATTAGCGATTTGAATATAAAACACAAATCGATTTCCAATTAGAACTAGAACGATTCTGTTATCATTCTGTAATCTAATTTGTAGGTTTTATTATACAATATTCAACCCTATTATTTACACGATAGGAGTCATTCTCCATGAATATTAATCATTAACAATCCAAACACAAAATAAAAAAATACGGAGAATACCTACAAGCCAGTATAGACTGTGTAGCCAGTCGGTACAATGAGCAATATGTCATTAATAGAAACAGGATTTCCATGCACTATCAAATACTAAAATATGCATGCAAACATGCACTATCAAATAGCCAAAATAGCAAAATATGCACGATGCAGGGTGAAAATGGCCATAACATGCACAATCAATTTCTTTCGCATTTAAATTTTTAGTTAAATTGCCTTTTGTAAAAGTAAACAATTAACAAATATTCTAAACGGTTCTGTGTCAAATTCATTCTTTTGCCAGAAAAAAATGTTTTTGATACGAAAAACATACCTTTTACGCCACAACACGAAATTGGAGAATATTTCAAAGACGAAATCTAAGCCAATATAAGGTCAAATTCTGTATTTTCTGATTTTTCACCACAATTTTTTTTTTTTTTTACATTTTGGAGAAATTTTAAGTCATGATTTGTATTTAACCCTTTATGTAATTTGTTTTTAGCAAACTCATCCCAATCTCCAAATATTAATTCCAGACACTTTAATGTCTTCAACAATTTTTAATGACTCCTTTCTACAAAACAATTTGAGAAAAAATCTCAAAACTGCTAAAAAATTATTAATAGTATCCCGAAAATAATTATTTTCACTTCGAGAAAAATTAAAGTTTTTTTTTTGTTTCATATCTACTTCATTGATATTGTTTTCTAAGTTTCAGTCTTTCAAATTCAATAATTTCTGCAGCAACATTCGATTTTAGCACCAAATATTTCGACTAGGAAAACTCCACCAGTAGATATATTTTTTTAACTGGTCAATTTTTACAGTGCAGCATTCTTACTTCTTTATTACAGCAGTTGCAATAAATACATTTACTCCAATTCTTACTCCATTTACCAATTCTTTGAGAAGTGTTGCACACGAAGCCTTTGAAGGTGCTATTTTATACTTCACAAATAACTTCACAATTACGAAACTTGTCTTACTTGTCCTTTGCGACATATCACATGGTGTAGAATTATCAAATTCATTTCGCGATCGTTGCTCCCCGTACGTGTACTCGCGTCGCAAATTCAAGTAGTGTAACGAAAGGTTAAAATGTGTAGTATAACAATAAGACAGCTGCGTGCTCTCAGGATCTAAGATCAATATACTATTTATACAAAATATGCGTCAGTTTTAATATTCATAAATTATGGACATAGATAATAAGAAAGTACTTAATATGCTAGATAGGAGTTTAAATATGCAGTATTAATGTAAAAAAATGACCAAACATGCATTATGCATGTATTTCTCCAAAAATCTACCAAAACATGCAAACAAGCACGGAAAAATTATGCATTTTTAGACGAGTTCTTCATGAAACATATATTTATAAACTTTGAAATCTCTACGAAGCTGAAATAAAAACATGCATTTGCTTGGAAATATTGTCTCTAGTCATTAAGATACATTAATTTAAAGAAGACACAGATTAAGTTATCAAAGATTCCGTCCCCATTTCAATCGGTCCGAATTGTAGGTGCCACAAATTATGAAATGAAATGGTTCAAATTTTTACAAGATATTATTATTATTATTATTATTATTATTATTATTATTATTATTATTATTATTATTATTATTGTTATTATTATTATTGTTATTATTATTATTGTTATTATTATTATTATTATTATTATTATTATTATTATTATTATTATTATTTATTGTGGAATTTTGCGGCCCCCTAAAAGTGCCGCATGGGGCCGGCCGACCGGCCGGCCCCGCGCTAGGCCACTGGGCAACTTCCACTTTTACCTGGAAGGGCAGGTAGTCGGTCCGCAATTTACATATACCCTTTTCTGGGTCGGTCCGCATTTTACATATGGGTTTAACTAATCTTTTCCTCCTATTCCGCATTTTACATACCCCGGGCGCCGACATACCGTCGGCTAGTGGGGCTTCCCTTAACCTGGACTCTCCCTCCAGCGGGGCACCGCCGCAGCAGGGACAAGCTCTAAGCTCCCGCCCGGTCTCCCGAAATATGTGGTAGTGTAGAGCATGTTAGTGTGTGTGTGTAAGGGGAGAGGATAAGACAAGGAAGAGGAAGGACAGATCGCACGCGGTCCGTGGCCCGTTTGGTAGGGTACTGCTCCGGCATTCGCCTAGTGTTGATCGGAGAAACCACGGAAAACTACCGATCAGAGCAGCCGGCCGCTAGAATTCTCCTCCATACAGCAGCTGAATTTGACCTAGCTGAAATGCTAGTGTCGAAAATCCTGCCGCCGTCAGGACTCGAACCTAGGACCTCCCGGTTAGAGGCGTTGCAGTCACATCAGTTGATGCACTGAGCTACCGCTGCCGGTGCCTAGTTTAGTGATGTATTTTTGTAGTGAAGCGCAGTGAGAATTTTCATCTATGGCGAGAATAGCAGTGTGTTTCTTTATTTTTCTATTTTTTA
>BLKR01003880.1:100000-127570 GCA_011170035.1 Teleogryllus occipitalis
AACTGTGTTAGCAGCTCCAGCATACGATTTTGTAGGTGACTCTAGTAGGTTAGATGACACCGAATTTATTTTTCATTCCAACGAATTCACCACACTATTATATAATTATTTTGGTGCAAATAGACTTTTTCTGGCAATAGCTTAGCACCCAAATTCAGCTAAAAGCAGTCGCACAATCAACAGGAGCAATTCACTAGCACTGACCACAGCGGCAGCTAACACTCAATTGAATATTTCATATTGTCCACATTGTTGTATAATGGACAAATTGAATTAAGTTTATACCTCGTCTTTTAAACGACTATTGATTTTAACTCCTTGCTGAGTATGTTTGTACATGAATTGGTGGGGGGTAATTCTTCAAAAATATAATTTATTCAGCTTTAAGTAAATTATTATAATGCAAGTCAGGTGCAGAAAGTTCTAAGGCTGTCAACTAGATTATAGACAGCAGCCCTCTTCATCACTACAAGATGATTGGACAAAACATTTAATGTAAGACCAGCACACACAGGTTTCGTGTGTCCGTTTCTAGTTAAACTACTTTCATTTCGAAAAATGGTAATATCTAAAAATATGACGCATGGTCTTTGTTCTACTCCTCATTTTACATTAGATAGTTTTCACAAAGTCTACGTGGGGTATTGGCTGTATTTCGTCATCCTCCTGTGCGATGGCTTAATTCACTCAGTTACATATTAGGAACAGATTTCGAAATTATTTGTATAAATTCATACAATTTTTCGTCTTAAATGACAGGAATACTGTCAATCTTTCGTGAAAACTATTTTTAACTTTCACATAATGAAAATACCTTCAATTACTAAATCCAACCAGCTGATACTGCTATTAAGAATATTTTCTGGAGAGCGACGCTCATTTGTTATAGAAGCTGGCATTAAAATCAACTGCCCTAATCACTCTGTACTGCAAGGCTTTGTGCGGAAAATGCATAATCTTCTTTTTTGAATATCCAGCTAAAAACTCGCCACATCTTTGCATTTCATGGCGCTTTTTAAGATAATTACTATTTGAATGACTTTGGCATTAATATTGTTAACTGTACAATTTGTACTTCAATTTTCCTTACCTCGCCGTCAGTTGAGAATTACTGAGAAGATTCAAGATCACCGAACGACATGTTCGTTTCGAGCGCATTAAATATTGTTTTTATCACCGTCGGACTCGAGAACTATGATCCATACAGAAATGTGGTTTGTCTTGTATCAAAATTTGGACTTCCCGTATCATTTCATCCCCTGGATGTTTGTGCTTTTCTTTAACAATAAACTAGAGGTGCTACAGAATGGCAGAGATATTCTCATCGAATAGCTTTCTAATTTCCTTGGTGTGGTCTGGCTTTAAGGTTTTGCTCCATTCTCTTGCCAGCTGCCATCTATCATCGCCCAAATGAAATTTTTCGACATTATCTCAACATTTTGCTTTCCTAGTTGTACAATCGAAATATTATTTCAATAATATTAAAGAAGAGTATAAACTTGTCAAAAATATTTTCATGGAAAAATTTGAAGCAGTTTTTAAGAAAATGGCAATTAGCATTACTGTAAATTCGAAATTTAAAGCCCTTTTTCACAAGAATATATTGAATTTTCGAAAAGGGTCAATTGAAATCATTTGAAACACTTCAACTCACAATTTTAATAATGTATACAAATCGATTAAAATGTCCATATTAACGGATTGAGAGGTATTTAAAAAAATACATATGTGTAATATTTGAAAAAACAAAAGAATATCCCATAATGAACTTAACGTCACAGAAAACCGTACAATTAGCACTATCAATTAGATAAAATTGGAGCCATTTTTGAGCAAATGGGGTTTGAGCGTTTCTGAAAATGTGGAAATTTGAGCTCATTTGTAAAGAAAATGGTTGAGTTTATTACTGTTATATTACTTATACGCCACCTTTATAGGTGTATTTTTCTCTATTCTTACAATTTAAAGAAAAAAATTGGAGACGTAATTGAGAAAATTTTAAAAATGTCCGTGAGCTTAATATAAAGTACTCCCAAATTTTAAAAAATGTTCTTCAAAATTTCGAAGCTTCAACTAGAGCCATAATTACAGGGTATTCTTCTGTTAGATCGTACGTGTAGTATAGGCGCCAGCAGTGTTTACTGATGGACGGACAGAGAGGGACAAATGGACGGACGTTTTGCTTTAAATTGGTTTTTCTGCATCAAGAACCCACAAAACATGGATTCTGGCTACAGGACGTGTTAGAGGATTTTTGTCTTCATTGAGCAGCTGGTTTTATGCACTTTTTCGTGACCAGAGCCCGGCAATGGATATTTTTCTGCCGAAAATCCCCCGTTCTTTTCGCGCAGCATTCCATAACTTTCTCTATGCTACGTATTATAATACAGCGCTGCGTGAGGGAGGCGAGCAGCGGCGTGGTTTGAAATGCGCGCTCCCTGCCGGGGGCCGTAAGCCTCGAGGGTTCCGAGCCGAGTTCGCTGGTGTAGAGGGCAGTGTCGATGCTTTTTGCAGTGTGAGAAAGGGACCGGAGAGGATGGACTGGCGAGAGTCGAGAGTGTGGGGAAGTGCCGTGTTGATCGAATATGGGAAGTAGCTCGCGACCACAAAACATGGAGGTAAAATGGAAAATTAATGTACTTGAATTTGTTGTGGAACATATCATTCACGAAGAGATGTGATATAGAGATAGTGATATAGATATAGAGGTAAAGAGAGGAGTCCTAACTGATTGATTTGAGTGCTAATAAAGCACTTAATTAACGGTTGAATAGTTTAATTGCGTAGGCGTGAGGTTAGAAGATCAATCTCTCCTTAAATTGAGATATGGTTCTTCAATTTGGAAGTGAGAAAGTATTGTAGGTGCGAGTCCTGGCATTTGAAGTGCCAAGTGACTTTTTCTGACTATTTTGCCGGATGTATAAATTCTTTTAAATACAAAATGTTCTCTTGCATTATTCTAAGTTAAGGACTTAAGAAAGACAAATAAATTTGTGCATATTAATGAATTAATTTCAAACACCAATATGCATATGTGGATTGTGAACCAATTATTTATTAATGAGAAAAGAGCTTGATGAAAGGTTAACAATTTCATTAACTGGTACTGTTGACAATTATGTGCTTTCTATTTGTAACTTATATTGCAATTTACTACTAATGAGAAATGTGTCACGAGTTGTTAATTTATTTGTAGTTGGGGGGTGAGATTCTGCAGTTTCTCTATGGTAGTGCAATAAGAGGTTATCCTAATTAATATTTTATTAATTAGGATAACATAATATAATTATTTTACAAATTAAATATTAAATTAATATTTAATTAGGATTATCTAATATTACAGATTGTGAAAAAAATGCTGAGTGGAAGGAGAACCGTTACACATCTATTTCTACTGCCACAGCGTTCAGAAAATTGTTTATCCATGAATTTCTTCTGATTGTAATTTGTATGATGTAATTTCATGGCATGTAGAATAAGCATGTGATAGGATTGTTATGTGACCCTGCAGGGTAAAGAGGGTAGAATATTACAATGATTACATGTATGGTAATGAACTAGTCTTATCATTTAAGAGTTTGGGGAATGATACTCCATACTTTATTAGGTATTTATCAAAAGAAATGAAGAAATTTGTCAGTTTTGAATCTTCATTTTCCTTGCAATTTTTAGAGAAATAATACAGAATGTTTATTCTAGAGTTTACATTGTAAATTAAAATTTTATTGCTGTGTTGATCAAGTTTGGATGTAATTTTTTAAAATTGAAAATGAGGGAATTCATCATGAGGGAAATCATCATTACGGAGGGAATTGTTAAGAATGTACAATTCTGAATTCTTTTGGTGTACATGGACATAAGTATTGTACAGATTATTTGGAAGGATAATGTTCATTTCAAATGACAGTTATTTGTTCAAGGTAATAAATTTTACTTTCACAAAAACATTTTTTTAAACAAAAAGCTGATTGATTACAATCCTCAGAATAGTTCTAGAAACAATACTTCTGTGTTGTGGTTGTTTTGTTATTGTTTTTGGGGTACAGGAAGCTAAACTATTGTACACTGTTCAAACATTATTTCTGGATTGTCTTTCTTGTGTTTTTTAGGGGCATGAAGACATCTTATATATATATATATATATATATATATATATATATATATATATATATATATATATATATATATATTGCATCTTGTTGACCAACCGCGGACGGCCCGACCCACGCTGCCGCCGCCCGCCAGAGCGTTGCGTCACAGTGGATTACTCCGTACATACCTACGTATACGAAAAAGTAAAAAAAAATCTGATCGCTCACTTTGGAATCATTAGTTACACTGTTTTATCGACACGTGGAGTGTCGCCATCTTTCTCTACATTGCAAAACACTTTACACGAAACTATTAATAGTTGAAAGATGAAAAATAACAGTAATAATATTAATAATAATAATAATAATAATAATAACAATAAATTAAAAAGCGAGAGATTAACATTTCAAAACCTACATATTTTCGTTGCCGAATTATAGAAAACTTATTTTTAACGGGAAACGAACAGATTTGATTTTCCTGTATTGTTAACTGTTGCGGCGATATACGAGGAGTCGTATCGCGCGCCAATTGGGCAGCGCGGGACGCAGGCTACTGAAGGCAGCGGGGCCACAAACCGGCGCGAAGACCGGCCAATGGGACGTGAGCGGCCGGCGAGCGGATCAGCAGGCCCGGGGCGAGATTACGACGCGGAGCGCTTCTTAACGGGCCGCACCGGCCGGAGAGACAGACAGTATTGAAGTGCGAGCCAGAAGTGACATAGTGTGATAGTGTATCTAGTGCGAACTCGGCAAAGTTAACTTGGTTTCTCTCTCCGGCTATTTTTGGACGACCGTGCACGTATTTTGGACATCTTCTGGATTTTGGACACCACAGCATTATACAACGGATTACTCTTCTAGATTTTTGTAAACGGGATCACGCTTGTAAAAAGCTTGACCAATAAATTGTTATTGTTGACTTGTGTCTTTTTACGTACATAACATTAACAAAATAGAAACACCCTAAGCTCTACTACCACTACAAGCAAAAGGAAAGTTCAACAAAACGTGCGCATAGGGAAGCTACACTTACGTCCTGAAGCAAATCCAGGGGCCATCTCAGCATTTGCTCAATGTATCAGGGAAACTGGACAAATACCCGATCTAGATAGGGGTCATCGACCCGGAAGCTGAAGAACAATACTTGTTATAGGCATATTAAGTCTTTTTTTTAAATTATACAATGCAAATGTAAACTAATTCATTATATTATACCTTGTTTTTTAAAGTAAACATGATTTTTCTTTTTGACGATCAGTATAGTCTAGTTGTATAGAAACAGTTTTGCAGAAGAAAATATTTTACTTTTAACTTAAATTTGTGTACCAATTTTAATTGTTTAATTTCATCTGGCAATGCGTTGTAAAGTAACGTACATTTATTGTATGTGGATTTATTGCAGTGAGCTGTTGATACTGACATATGATGAACATGATTTCTATGTCGTGTTGTAACTATAAATATCAGTATTACATGAAAATGTTCCCACCGTTAAGTAAGTCCCTTTTCACAAATATTACAGATTCGAAAATAAATATGCAAGGCAATGGTAAGATTCCAAGCTCGATGAAAGGCTTGCACGGATCACGTGGATGGGATTTTTTCATTATTCGGATAATTTTCTTTTGCAATCTAAATGTCTGGATACTAAGAATGAGCTTTCCCAGAAGAATATGACATCTCAGGCGGGAATATACATTTGCAAAACTCACACGAGCTGCATGAAGGCTGACAGAATTAGAATGCATAACATAACGAGCATTCTGAATGCATAACATAACGAGCTTAATTTAGTGTTTAATTCTGTTATATGTACATTCCATTTGAGGTTTGATTGAATTGAGAGACCTAGAAATTTTGTTACCTTAACATCAGCTAACTGTATATTGTTCATTTCAATGGAGCATACGATTGCCGATTGAAAATGCAAAATTGCATTGATACAGTTTTTCCCTCGTTAACTATTAATTTGTTATTACAAAACCAATTTGCAACTTCTGATATTGTACTATTTGTTTCTTTTTTCCAAAGAACATTCGTGTCATCGGCAAACAAAACTGTTTCATTTTTAATAGATGAGGGCATATCGTTTACGTACAACAAAAAGAGGATAGGACCTAAGATCGAAACTTGTGGGACGCCATGTTCAATTGGCAAAGAATTGGAAAGATAAGTAAATAATGTTGTGATTATTAACGTTAAAAGCTTTCGAAAGATCTAAAAATATCCCAATGGGTTCTTCATTTTGGTCCATTGATGAAGCAACATCTTTAAGGAAAGAAAAAATGGCAGTTTCCGTCAATTTTTGATTTCCTGAAACAGTGTTGTGAGTCTGAAAACGCTTTGTTTTTCCAGAGAAGAGTTTCCAATCGCGTATAGAAAAGCCTCTCTAATATTTTTGAGAAAACTGACGTGGTGAAAAATTTTTCATGAATGGGGATGGAATAATTACATAGTGGTGGCGCACAGTAAAGGAAGAATTGCGCTCAAAGAAATCGTTTGCGCAGTGCGCAGGGTTCCGGAATTGCCTTTAAAGGAGCGAGATAAAACGTTTAAATCGCTAGTTCTCCCAGCTATGTATTATGGGACTGCAATATTGGGAGTCGATGGATAGTAGTATTGATCGACTAGAAAGCATCAATACGGAATATTTCAAATTAATTCTCGGAGTCTCTAGATTCGCAGCAAATGCCGGAGTCTTAAGAGAGGTTGGTAGTGTAGGAATTTGTAAAAATTTGAAAAGTGATCCCCATTAAACTTTGAATTAAATTAGCAGGTGAGCAGGCTGGCACACTTCTACATAGATGCTTTAGAGTGCTTTAGAGAGAAGCACCCAACGCTACTGGTCGTACAAAACTAAACTGCTACTGGAACGTGCAGGTCTGGGGACGTTTCTCCGGAGATGGTAGGAGATATGGAAAGACGTGAGACAACGGCTAATCTCCGATAGACTTGCGGATATTAAAAGGCAAGAGATCTTGGCAACGGTCGAAAACGTTCGCTAGCGGCACAAATTCACTCAGTCTGGAATGGGGTTGCGAAAGTTGCGTACTCACACTTCGAAAGGACGCAAGAGGGGGATACGCTTGGTTCAGGGTCGGGGGGGGGGATGCAACGTAGATTAAAAGACTCAAGTGGTAATGGCATCTGTGTGCTTTGCGGTGACAGGGAAAACTGGATCCACATCCTTTTAATTTGCAGTGCGACCGAAACATGGAGAGGAAAATGGATGGGAATGGGAAATTACTACTTCCAAAATAGGAACGCGACGCTCGCCCAAAACATTTTAGATAATCAAAGGTCTAAATTCATAAAAGAATTAGGCACATTTCTAGAAAGGTTCGTACCATTAGGGAAACAAATTAGGAATTGGGAGAATAGCACTAATTAGTATGAACGGAACCTAGACTGGAGAGAAATAAATAAGTAAATAAGCTAACAATTATTTAAGCTCATCAGTAATTTATGTTGTTAGTAAACAGTTAAGAAAATAGGTCAGAAGTCGTAGTCAATTGTTAAATATAAGAACATAAATAAGGCAATAAATTAAAATGAAACCTTCAAAGTAATAAGCAAATTTGGGGCGAAGGGAAGTGGGAATCGGAAAGGTAAGGGCAGAGGCGTTGGTGCGGACGATCTACCGTGGCGCTGTTTGTTTCCAGGTCCTGAGGAGGCCAAACACAGGAAGGGGAATGCGTGACGCCCGCGCCAGGAAAGAAAGAAATAGTTTGAAAAAGTCGGATAGATTAGCATGAACTCTGTTTCTGACAGCATGTTTTTCCTCCTTCAGGGGTTTCTTCCCCCTCAGCTGTACCTCATGGTCTCTTTTCCCCGGCTTTGATGCGATGGAGACCATTTGGGGTGAATACCAGAATTCGAAAGGTTAGAACGCAACAGGAATTGTAATGGCTTAAAGGCATTCGGCCTAGCCACATAGCATCAAGTTATTTAATTTGTCTGTCATAATTACATATTAAATAAAATAAATAATAAAATTAAAATATTAGGAGAAACATTTTAGAAATCGAGAAAGTTATGAATCATTCGGATAATTGCAGTCTCATAATTGTCAACAATGGATGAACAAAGTAAGTTCCCCCATTCAGTTTCGTAAATATGTCTATTTGAAGTACGTTTCTCATAATTAGGTCATAATTGTAATAATTTTTCAGTGCAATTTGCCATTTAGGAGCAGGATTAAAGACACCATGTTCGAAAAGTGATGTCACTATTTACAATGATTTGTCAGCATTGAATAAAACTTTATTTAAGCTAAGAACAAGTAATGTTAAAATTTATAATCACATAAATGAAGATTTGGGTTCAAAATTTATCAAACCGTATGTTTCTTTAGGATTGGAGCTTTTTGAACCTACATCTCAAATCTGTCCAACATATTTTAACTAGAGGTGCTACAGAATGGCACAGACTTTTTCATACCAATTTTTATCTAATTTACTTTGATCGTTTACTTTCGAAAAACATCATTTGAAGTCCTTTCAAGCATATCCCCTTACAAATGTAATAATGCATACAAATAAAAAGGAATGTCCATATTAACGGCGTGAAAGGTATTTAAAAAAATACTTTTTTGTAATTTAAATAACAAATAAATACACCAAAATGAACTTTGCGTCAAAATAAAGTGCTATTAGCACTATCTATTGAAAATTTTCAAGAAAAAGATTGGAGTCATTTTTGAGAAAATGGCGTTTGAGCGTTTCTGAAAATGCGGATTTTAAGCTCGTTTTTACAGAAAACTGTTGCGATTTTAAAAAAATTATTTGCCATTATTTAAAGCACATGTGATCATAAATATAATGTAAAGAAATCGCATTTAATGTAAATATAATCGAAGCAAGAGACAAATCAATTAAATACCTTTTTATTTTTTTTTGAAAAACAAAACAAAAAGAGGAATATGGCGTTTGTGTCACGGCATAGGGTTTGTTTGGCACTAATCTTAACAGAAATTTAAAGGAAAAATTTGGAGCCGTTTTTGAGAAACTCTTGTTTCTTTTACTTTTTTAAATTGCAAATATTGCACGGAAACTCCTAAAATTTCCAAAAAATCTACATGATCTAATTGAAGAAACTATTTATGCACAAGAAATTTCATTTGAAGTAAAAATCCTTGTATTATATTTTGTAGTTACAAAAAACGCCGGAAAAAATAACTTTGGCAAATTTCGAAAATTCAGAGTTACCTGTGATTTCTTAAACCTAAGCCACCTTTATAAGTTAATTTTGCTCTTATCTTACAAGAAATTAAAAAAAAATTGGAGCCGTAATTTAAAAAAAAATTGAAATTGTCCGGAAAGCTTCGTGTAAAGTACTCCCAAATTTTAAAGATAGTTATTCAAAATTTCAAAGCTTCAACTAGAGCCAAATAGGAGATTCTTCAATATGGAGATTGTAGTTGTAGTTTAGGCGCCAGGAGTGTTTGCAGACAGAGGCAGAGACACAGAGAGACAGAGACAGAGACAGTCAGACAGAGACAGTCGGACGGGGACAGTCGGACGGGGACAGTCGGACGGGGACAGTCGGACGGGGACAGTCGGACGGGGACAGTCGGACGGGGACAGTCGGACGGGGACAGTCGGACGGGGACAGTCGGACGGGACAGTCGGACGGGACAGTCGGACGGGGACAGTCGGACGGGGACAGTCGGACGGGGACAGTCGGACGGGGACAGTCGGACGGGGACAGTCGGACGGGGACAGTCGGACGGGGACAGTCGGACGGGGACAGTCGGACGGGGACAGTCGGACGGGGACAGTCGGACGGGGACAGTCGGACGGGGACAGACGGACGGGGACAGTCGGACGGGGACAGTCGGACGGGGACAGTCGGACGGGGACAGTCGGACGGGGACAGTCGGACGGGGACAGTCCGACGGGGACAGTCGGACGGGGACAGTCGGACGGGGACAGTCCGACGGGGACAGTCCGACGGGGACAGTCCGACGGGGACAGTCCGACGGGGACAGTCCGACGGGGACAGTCCGACGGGGACAGTCCGACGGGGACAGTCCGACGGGGACAGTCCGACGGGGACAGTCCGACGGGGACAGTCCGACGGGGACAGTCAGACGGGGACAGTCAGACGGGGACAGTCAGACGGGGACAGTCAGACGGGGACAGTCAGACGGGGACAGTCAGACGGGGACAGTCAGACGGGGACAGTCAGACGGGGACAGTCCGACGGGGACAGTCAGACGGGGACAGTCAGACGGGGACAGTCAGACGGGGACAGTCAGACGGGGACAGTCAGACGGGGACAGTCAGACGGGGACAGTCAGACGGGGACAGTCAGACGGGGACAGTCAGACGGGGACAGTCAGACGGGGACAGTCAGACGGGGACAGTCAGACGGACGGACGGTTTGCCACCTTTTAAGGACGCAAAAAAGACGGACGGACGTTTGCTTCCTTTTAGGACGCCAAAAAGGACGTTTTGCTTCCTAGTATGCTATTAAATTTTAACACATAAACTTAATAGTGAATAGAAGATTGTTGGTACACTAATTGCCACGGCGCACGGATGCTATCAGAAAAACAAATTAACTACATTGAAAGATTTGTAGTCATGGTACGAAATAATTTTTGGCATGTACTTAGGATAGTTCATTGAAAATGACAAATACAACAAATGATGCCTGGATATTCCTGCATTTGTGATCTGACCGTAATTTAATGCCTTATTGAGCTCCGAAGCAATGATATGGTCAATACAGTTCTACTATGTGAGGAATAATGCGTTGGATTTAATCTGAGAACATACACGTTCAAGGATTCAAAAGTTTTCACGAAGTTACGTACAATGTGGTTGTCTGCATTGACTAAGTTGCAATTGAACTCGCCCATGATGATGATGTACATGTAATGACTTACAACCGCGAAAAGATGCTCTTCCAACGCTTCCGGTTTTCGGTGGCCAATACACTTCTACAGCCATGCAACGTTTCACACCTACCATAATTTCTACAAATGAAAATTCAATACCAGTTGACTCCGTGGCGGATGAATGTACAACTTTGCATTTTAAATCATTCCGTATATACATGGCTACACCACCACCCGATTTATTAGTGCCTTTCTCTGTAAGAATGTTACGATCTTGACGTAATATTGCCTATCCTGCTATCGCGACGTGTTTGGATGAAATAGATGGTTTCAACCACGATTCACTAATCATTATTACATGAACGTTGATTTCCGAAAATATTGCAAGAACTTTATCATGGTGTTTGCACAATGACTGTGCATTTATGTGCACAGTATTTATACAACGAGGAAAAGCGGCCAAAGTTGTGGCTCGAGGGTTGTGAGATTTCCGCACCAGGTAGTACGGGGCTTAACGGGGTCTTGGCAGGTGAGAGGCAACTTGCATCTGATCGTGGTTTCCGCGAAGTGTTTAACATACCAAAATAGCTTGGAAAATTAGATTTTTCTAGCAAGTTAAGGAAACTAAAACTTACTCAGTACTTTTCCGACTGTATTTAAAAATATTTTTTTACAATAAATTAGAGGCCTTAGCTTTAAAAAAAACTTATTATAGAAAATTAACAAGGTTTGTCAAAATAAATCAAGTTGAGGCAGGTTGACAATTTTAAAGTTTCAAAAAAATCAGCATCACTATTTATTCTAATTTTAGAATTGTTGATCTTATCCGTTATTGTGCCATCTTAGGTCCAAACATTTTTTAGACCGAACTTAGTGATACATTTTCTTAGTTCTACTCTTTTTTTAGTTATGTCTTCCTTACAGTAATTTTAATGTTAATAAAAAGTCTCTGCACGAAAGACCTCGGCACGTTTTCTATAACTAGTAATCTTAACAATTATTGGCCTTTCTCGTGCATCTTCCTACCCACACGATGGCTCCTATCGATATCTGCGTAACTCCACTTTCAGAGTGTGAGCAACCTGAATGGCAATATCAGTGTTCTCGCGATCGCTTTCTTTATAACCAAAAATTCTCAGCGAGTTCCTGCGTTGATATTGCTCGAGTTCGTCCGTTTTTTAGTCAATTAAATGCTGCAGTTCGCGTATTAGATTGTTCTTCTGCTCGACTTCCTCCTTAAGGTTTTTCACTTTATCCCTCAAACTCGAAATCATGGGTTCTAATGAATCATTAATTTCTTCTCGGATGGTATCGGTAATAAGGGGCTGCAAGACCTCGCACACCTTTACCAAATTCTCGCCGAACGAGGGGATGTCGTGGGAGGAACCAGACTTTGTACGCGTCATGTTAGATACGAAAAACAAATAAAACCGCGACAGTGTCCGAAACAGGAAAATATCTATTGAAACATGCCCGACGTTGACTGGTGCGAATTTGAAACAAGCCCCGTCTTTCTATTAAAAAAACAAGCCCCAGTTGGAAGGACATTTTGAAACATAATTTTTACTGGTAAATAAAATTTGAGCGCCAGGAAAAGGTTACACTTGAAACCTAATGATTCCTACGTAATTTAAATATATCTCCTTTCAAAATTATGTTTTGCTAGCTCAATTAGTTGGGGTTCGAAGTTCATAATTGTTGCTACTTCTCTGCAACCTATTATTCAATCTGCCATCCGTGCGGAGTGGCAAGGAATCTCAAAATATTATTAAAATGCTGGATTGCACGTAACGAGCAATGATAATCAGTTTTCTTTCAACCTAACAAATTATAATTCATTATATTGACAATCAAAATGAATTCATCTTTGGTCATGCCTATTTTCTCTATATTACAAAAGTTATAAACCTTGTTATTCATTCGTGGGTCTTGGCGCGCTCTTCATTTCTTCGTTCGACGGTGCTCCGTAGAACCTTCTCCGTCGACGCAGCAGAATCTTGCTTCTGGATGAAGTCCTCGCCTAATGTCCGTGTCTGGTTCCAATTTTCCCGTCTATACTATTATAATCCGTGACTTCTCTCACCTGCGTCTTGCGTGGACGCCTAGACACGAATTTTACTTCCTACAAGAACGCTCTATCCTAATATAAAAAACGATAGTTAACTTTATACAACTGTCAATTACAGTCATTCCTGGATCTAGTAAAACATATCAAGAGCCGACCCACTTATCCTCGCATTGCTCTAGCTAATGAATGTTCATCTAAAAATTCGGAAGCATCCGAATTTTATATAGTATTTATACTTTTTCTACCAAAACAATGCTTATCCCGCCTCTGCTCGGTCATTTCACCTAATGAAAATGATCCTTAACGCCTGTTGTTTATTTGTCACATAGCGACCCCTCGCGATCGTCTATTGACATCCCTATATTCTATGTCGAATAAAATGACATTTCCATAATAAAAATGGTTCGTTTTGGTATATCACACTATGATAAACTCGTACTATAGCTTGAGAATATGGAATATTAAATTATTTATTTGACGAAAATGTCAATGTAACTACTGACACCAATAATGAAGAAAGAAAAGAATAATCCAATAGTGTAACTTCGCACACTCACAGCACTGCTGTAGACAGCTTCACGACGTTCGGATTCTTTCACTTCTCACCTGCTCTTAAACCTGCAACTACCTGCCAACCCAGCCACACCGAAATACGTCCTTACAACTCGACGGTCATGAGACGAATGACTATTCGTAAAAAGATAAAAACATCGTACGATCTCGGGGACGATTTTCACTTTTCAGCTGATGAAATAAAAGAAAAAGGAAGTTCTTATGATTATATAATGAACAATATTCAATGCGCGATCGATTCTTGTAATTATGCTTCGAAAATTCGTTTGTTGTCGATAGTTCCAAATTTATAGAAACAGTCAGCACAAGACAATCTTGGTCTTACAAGAGCAACTGCGAATGCTGTTAAAGAACTCGTTCAGAAAAAAGGAATTTTTGCTATTTCATATCCGAAGTGCGGAAATAACGTCTTATCTAACGAAATTAAAAAACAAGTTGTTGATTTCTATTGTGACGAAACGAGCAGAAACTCGAAATAAAAAATTCTACCTTGCAAAAGAAATTGTGTAACTATTGGAAACAAGCAATAGACAGAAAATATTGCCGTTATTAAATTTGCGATATGTCATGGTTGTAAAGAATTGAATTGAGAGAGCCTCGTAGGATTTTCAAGTTTCTGTTCTTTCAGACCAAAATTGTGTGTTCTTGCTGGAAGTCTAGGCACGCATTGCATTTGCGTCTGCACAATACACCAAAACGTCGAACTACAATTGTATGTCCTCAACAAAAAAAATTAATTGAAGAGGTTATCACATGTCTCGTATGCGATACCTCAAATCAGCAGTGCATGCTATTAGAATGTTCAAAATGTCCAATCAACAATGACGATGCATCTGATGTTATACTGCGACTTCTATTTAACGATGAAGACGTGAAGATGAGACAGTAGAAGTAAAGCAGTGGACTAGCACAGATAAGTCAGAACCTTTGTAACACGATGTAACTATTGCGCAAATATTTCAAGAAAACATTGTCACGTTTATAAAAGAGAAGATTCTAGGGGTTGAAACTGTTCATTATATGAGTGATGGATGCCCCGGGCAGTACAAAAATGGAGAAATGTGTCACTATGCGAACACGAGCAGCGGTATGGTGCAACTTGGTCGTTTTTTGCCACTGCAGATGGAAAATCGCCTTGCGATGGGATAGGTGGCACTATAAAACGAAAAGCTGCGAACGAAAGTTTGCGTCGACCTTTTGAAAATCAAATCGACAATGTTGACCAGTTAACGCAGTTCTGTAAAGAACGTGTTACTGCGATTCATTGCGAATTTGTCAAGAAGCCTGAAATCGAAGCAGCAAGAAGGAATACAGCGAAAAGAGCTAAAACAATCCCTGAAACACTGAAGTTTTACGAATTTGTACCAGTGTCAAACTATTGTAATATGCAAATATGCGAGCACAGATGAAGAATTTTGCTAAAATTTGGTTTACTGGCAGCCAAAAAAAACAAAAAAAACAAAGTAAACCTATAAATTTTCATAGTGTTTTCAATTTTCTAACCAATATTAAATTAATTTCTTTTCCCCAGAAATAAATAAATATGTTCTATTATATCGAGTAACTATAGAGTAATCTTAAATACCGAAAACAAGCAATAGAAAAACTGAAAAAAAATTATTTAAACACTGATTAACTTTGATTCTTCTTAAATTAAATCATTTATTTCCTTTATTTTAAAAATCCTTGAGTTTATTCATTAAAAAATGAACAAGGGAAACCTTTTAAAATCTCACAGAATATAAGGTATTATATAAATACCTAGAAATTATATTTTATTATGAAATACCGTGCAATAATAGTGAATAATCTGAGATCATACGGTTTTAATTGACTAAAAGATGAAAGCTATTTTTGAGTCAGACTCAGCGTTCTCCAAAACCAAACAATTTCTTTCTGAAAATGGAAGTCTGGAAGGAAAGTTTAGGCGTCAAACGAATGAAAAATATGTGTAAGAACACGTCAAATAAAATTACCGAAAAGTCATTTTTACTAGTAAATGACGTTTTTTAGTGAATAGGACGATACGTTTGACGTGAATAGGACGTCACGTTTGACGAAAAATTTGGATTCTTTGGGAAATTTCCAAAAAAATCATGTCATATTTTTTAAACGAACTTGCATTGTATAAATCACCAATCAAAAAAATGATCGAAAAAAATGAAATCATTGAAAAAAATTCATTTTTTCTCTAGACAGTATAGTCGACCGAATAAATCTGAAACTTCGGAATTAACGGTGTTTTTGATGAGGAATTTGAAATTCATTTTAGTTTTTAAAAAATCCACATATATCACGTCATGTCGAGTTCGTGTGGGCTACCCCTATCACATTCATAACAGTTTTAGGAATAACTTGTGAAAAAAACAGTTGTCTAAGATGAACACAATTGAAGCTTATCATTGGAGTTAACGCACTAAATATTTGATCCTGAAACCAGATAGACAAGCCGAAAAACCCCTAAGCCTTGTGAATTGGCAGCGTAGTAGCTTGTGTTAGAATGAGTCTTATATAAAATTGCATTGGATGGAAAGAGAGCAATACTCCATAAGGCTCTGTACTGCAATGAAATGTTCGGATGCACAATAGCTAAGTGCACAAAGCACTCTACTGAATCGTGCGAGATATCCCGAATTACAGATGGCTGCACTTACGTGAGTGGTGTCCTGGCGTACGTCTTCCGGCCGGAGAGTGGTGTCACATTAGAAAACGACGTTGCCGGTGATATTCGCCACCAGAACACAGACACGAGTGAGCTTTTGCACTGAACAAAGTGGTCCCTCGCGCTCAGCCAGCGAAGGGCCGAGCCAATCGCCCGCCCGCGCAGAAAGGTTTCCTCGTCTCGCTGCGAGTGGCTTCGGGCTGTCGCTCGGCAACGCCCTGGCGCCCGGCTACCTCCCCCACTGCGAGTCCCTCGGCCGCGTGGCCTTCATTGTTGGAGCAGCTATGACGCCACTGTATTCTAGAAAGTGCTAGAGATCGGTTTCAAATATTTTCCACGTAATCTAAGATTCAATAATACACCATTGATGAAAATATATTTTCAATTATTGGACATCATAACTTTTAAACTTCATAACCGTTTTGATTTATTTAATTTCTAATTTAATTTGTTAATATTTTAATTCTTAGTGTATGTCTGAATGAAAGGAATAATCTCAGCAAATGTTGAGAAAAACAAAAACTATTTGCATAACATAACATCAAACTAGCCTGACGGTCATAGACGCAATTTACGCTTACAGAATTTTAAAGTAATACACACAATTTTCCAGACAAGACACTAAATAATTGCGTCATCTTTATTTGTGGATTGTTTCGGGAAAATCCTAAGAAAATATATTAGTGCTTAACTTAAACAGTTCAAAAAATCTTAATTATTTTATATTTCGTTGTCCTTTATTCTGCGATGACTTGTTCAAAACCGCGACGCCTAAGTGTTTTCGTATTCAAAATACGACGTACCTGGCGTTGCGAAATTGTTAAATGTTTTGCAGCGTAATAGCTACCGATCTTCACCTGAGCTTGTTTTAAAATGCTTCGCGATATCATTTAGTTCAACATGAGAATTTTTCTCACTGTAGTTTTGTTTTATACTCGTTTGACTTTATCTCGCACAGTCATTCATTATCACGTTCCCATTTAAGGTCGTATTTTGTCACCCGAAATTTTCCTATTGGAATATTCTTAATGAGAGTGTCTTGTGCCGACATACCGAAGAACTATCACCTACATTCTTATTCAAACAAAGCGTGAAGAAATAGCAGCACAAAAAATTGTACAGTTTATTTTCCAAGTAGGAGGTTCCAATATACCAAGCGAGGACGTAACATTTCGTTAATAAATAAACAACGCGTAGCCATCTCCGATGGCGTTGTCATCGCTAGAGCGACGACCCATGATGCAATGCGACGACCTACTCACCACACGATCCGACTCTCGATGACCTATATCCCTGTCTCTACCTTCAAATATCCTGGTACTTCCATTAAATTCCAGTTACCAATGACAATTGGTTATGAAATTGTTCGTATTAAAACTCTACGCACACAGGAAGTTGGTTAAGTTTTACTCGATTTCGATTTTTATCAATAAATTAATTGGAACCATGATACAGAGAAAAACATCTTTCCTCTATGATTGGAAGATTACCAACGTATCCTTTTCTACAGTGGTATTTGCTGCAAATACCATCCTATTCACACTGTATTTACAGTTATTTGGAATTTAGTATTCGTTTTAACTTTTGAATAAAAATATTATGGAATCTGAAATCGTACGTCCTCAATTACCATAGACTATAAATCCTGGTATCTAAAGTACAAGGATGGCTTCATTCTGGTACACTGTATCTTCATTAAAATTCTGGTAAATTTTTTTCCCACTTTCTTATTCAAATTCAAATATATAATATCCTAACGTTCCTCCTACAACAGTTGCCTCCGATAGTTCTCCAACACGTACAACTGATTCGCTTTTATTTTCGGATTTTATGCTTATTTTGGTCACCAACGCCACGGAAGGGGGGGAAAATGGCTTCCATTAATGATGCAGGAACTTTTTCTTACAGTGAGTGGAAATATATTTAACCAGTGGTGCTACAATAGCAGATACTTTCTCGCGTTATTAGAAACAGCTACGTGATATTACAGAGTATTCTATGGTATCTAGGCGTGCTAGTCATCAGTTCGTTGCATGGACAATAGGCGTTGTGTTTGTCTATCTGTGCACATCAGTTCGTCAGTTAACTACTATCCCGTAGTGAATGAACTCGGACGTAGCAGTAACAACTTAAATGATATCTAAAGGTGACGCTAATTTAGCATTATACGCAGATGATGTAGCAATTTACGCTACAAACCCCGATATTTTAGTAGCAAAGGATCACCTACAAGAGAGCGTGAATAACTATGTAGAATGGACTCAGAATTGGAGAGTTAGAATTAATCCACATAAGAGTATCTGCAAAATCTTTACTCTCCGCCACCCCAAAAATCCTCCAGAAATTATAATCCAAGGAACAAAAATCCCATGGTCAACCTCCCCTATAAAATACCTCGGGGTACTCTTCGATAAAAGACTCACCTGGAAACCCCATGTCAATGCAGTCATTGACAAAATAAAAATTTAAATTTCCAATTTATCACATATTATAAATCGCCGTTCACCCCTGAGGTTAGAATGCAGACTATTAATCTTTAAGTCAGTTATATTACCAACCATGTCCTACGCATGCCCAGTATGGGGTGGTGCTGCACCAAGCTCCATCAACAAACTTAGTGTTCTCCAAAATAAGTATCTGAGAATAACTCTCAATGCGCCATGGTTCATCCCCAACCGACAAATCCGACGGGAACTAAACATACCAGAATTTGAGGAGACAATAAAAAATATTGCCAGCAATTTCTTCAACCACCTACCAAATGCTCCCTGCACTGCAAGATTCAACCTAGGAAGAAACACTAGCAGTCCGCGAATCATATCAAGATTCCCGAAAGATAAACTTAGACCTCCTTAACTTGGCTTTTCCCTCGTACCTTTCCACCAGTATACCATCTTTAATCACAGAACAATAATCTAAAAATAAAAACTTCAATAAAGTTCAAAAACCAACCGCGACTTAAGGATGGACATATCCTAAGAAGCCATGTAATATTTTGTATTCTCAAAACCCTCGAAAGACGTAATTGTCGAACGAGAAGTAATAAATCAAAAAAAAATTATCACGTACATCAAAACACATTCGTGACATGACTACTGCTCGTTCTACTCTTTTTACTCTCTACACTCTCAAAGCGGATCTTTTGAAAGCCCTCACACACGTAAACAATAATTTAGATCTACATATCCGAAGGTTGGAAGAGGTCGTTCTCCACACAGACGGTTTGGTACAAGTCGGCAACACAGCGAATAATACCAACCGTACACCCGTGACTGTACAAAAGACACAGGCACCGTATCCAGTCACAACTCAAAACAAATTTAGTGTTTTAAATTATGAAACAGAGTTTCCTCGCCTTCTTGATCCTCACCACCCTTCTCTACCATCAAAAAATTCATGCACTAACCAACGCAAACAAGCTAGGAAGCGCGTCAAAACCAAAACACTTAAAGCTGCGCATCCTAGCTCACTTCAAAACAGACATTTCTACTCATTTCTAGAAAAGTTTAATATTACTGCGTCGACCCTACTCCCTTCGTCTAATGAATCTGCTATGTCCTGACATAAATAGTCTAACTGTCGCACGAATAGCTAGGACGAAAACCGTGTTGATTTTGAAAAAGCCAGTCAGTTTTATTCCAAACTCGTCTAATATATTCCGCAATCATGTGTTCCATATGCTTGCATACAACTGATGTCAAACTTATAGGCCTGTAATTATTGACAATCCTTTTGTCCCCTCCCTTGTGAATCGGCACTACAATTGCCTCTTTCCAATTTTGAGGAAACGTATTATTATTTACAGTGACGTCCATTAACCGAGCAAGGTAAGGAATCATGGCTTGTTATAATGATTGTAAGGATGTAAGGAATAGCCTGTTATAATTCAAATATGGACGAACAATAGTATATAAACAGTGAATAGTTACAAAATACTAAATAGTTTATTAGAATTTGACATACTACGAATTCTATGAAAGGCTATACAAAAATACAGGTATTATGCCTTTAAACAAATATAATAAAATGCATGCGAGTAGATGTTTTTGAAAATTCGTGTGCATTTGTAATAGTTTGCATTGCGATTATTAAATAATAGTTTAACATCGTTTAAACATCTGGAGCCTCTATTCTGAATGTCTATCCTGAATGTCAACTTCAGAAAAATATCGCACATATTTCCTGAATGTGGCACACTCACTGGACACAATTTTCGCATTACTGTCGAGTACTCTCGTTTCGTTGCCGTCCACAGAGATAAAAAAGATCCTACGTTGCCCTTTGTTGACTCCGCTGTACCCACCGCCCATTCTCGGATTCCTAGTAGAAGTCTCCCGTGTGTTCTTATTGCTGCCGGTACACATTTTCTCTCGATTTTCCTTTTCATTTCTGGTTTCATAAAGGACAAAGCAAGATCCTTTACAAATCCCCTTCTGGTCAACCTTTCACCACTGTTGTACTTTGCATAAACATTCAGAGCATCGATTACAACGATAGTCATGTCGTCAGCTTAGGTCAGAAACTGAACCACGAGTGATCGCGTGGATTACTATTGTTATCCAAGCTGTTTACGGTGCTTATCGCTAGTGCGGCAGTTATCATTTGAGTCATATTTTGCTATAATTCGAAAACTGGGGCTTTCTACGAAAGGTACTGAGAAGTCTGTGCCAAAAGTTTGTCAACTCTCGCTGTAATCAACGCTTGAATACGACTGGATCACAATATTAATTCACGCGACCAGTGAAGGGTTGAGTTAAGAACAGGTAACGTGTGAAAATTAGTAAACACATAAATGAAAATATTTTACGTTCAAAATTCATGAAACCGTATGTTTCTTTAGGATTGGACAGCTTTGAACCTATGTCTCAAATCTGTCCTATTCATTATAAAAAGTACATCTACAAGTACAGTACGAATCAACGACATTGTTTTGATCCGTATTCAAAACATGGGGAAAAATCGTCGCCGGACTTCAAGAAATAAGTATAGATGCCGCGGTACAAACGAAAAATAATTTGCACATAGTCATTGCTCCTGGCATGAAAATTTGTACATGTCGGACGAACATTGAAAAAAAATGGTTTCAGTACTTGAGGACAAGAATCAACCGACGACATCAGAAGGATCTACAGTTAACAATCAAACTACGTCCCGCAGTTTCCGAGTTACAAGGACTTGGCAGTTCCTTGTCATTAAGATCAGGAAGTGATTCTCAGAAGTTTTCTCAGGAATCTAATTATTCAAATTAACAAAAAATTAAGATTAAAGAGGTTATTGTGACGTCGTGGGAATACACAATAATCACAGACACGAGCTTCAATGATAAATATGTACAGGTTTATTCACAATATGTACAGTACTACTTTAAGTTACAGCTCTGGTAGATCTTTACTTTCCGGATCGCAGGAGCGATCCTTAAAAATGAATAACTGACTCGTGGCCCGCGCCACTCCTCAGCGAGCCTCCCGCACACAGCAGACAGCTCCGGCGACCTCTTGTCACCCGTGGATATAGTCCACAACGGCGTCCCAACACATGGTTTGCCGCCCGAGCCTAGCTCGGCTCCGCACCGCCCTGGGCGCAAGTTTTTGTGCGTTCGCACGAGGGTTCCCTCTCAGCTCAACAAACCCCACCCCCGCGCGCTGCGTTTGTTCTTATATAGCCCCCACCCACGTGACCTGAAACGTCACTGGGTTTTGCACACGGCCCACACGGACCGCTTTGCCAGGCATTTTTGGACATCCCTTTCCCTGGATTCCAAGAATTTGACACGCGGCACGCGGCAAAAATGCGCTGTCCCGTACTTTGGGCATCCCTTTCCCTAGCTCTTAGGATTTCCCAGAATACCTCGGCGTGTCACATCCTGCCTGGCCCCTGGCGTCTAATCCTCTGCCGCCGCCCTTTGTGGCGGTTGCTAACTGTAGTCCTACAATACGTTACATTATCACATGTCTCGAATGCGATACCTCAAATCAGCCGTGCATGTAATTAGAATGTCCAAAATGTCCAATCAACAATGACGATGCATCTGATGGTATACTGCGACTTCTATTTAACGATGAGAATGTGAAATAAGATGAGACAGTGGAAGTAAAGCAGTGGACAAGCACAGATTGGCAGAACTTTTGTCACGGTATCCATCGATCAGCGAACTTCTTGAACTTGTCAAAGAATCCATGGCAAAACTCATTACACGATGTCGTGACCAAACAGCAATTTATACATTTGAATAATTTAAAGTCATTGCTCACAGAAAATGCTTGCATCGTATTGTTGAATTACAGTAAAAGTTACAATTTTGTTTTGCACAATCAGTCTCAAAGGTATTATTGAAGAAAAACGTATGTACTTTGCTCCCAGATGTGATTTATTACAAACGAGAAAACGAAATCAAAATACAGAGTATGTGCTATATTTCCGACGATCTTTAACACGAGGTTACAAGTGTACAAATACTTCAAGGAAGGATTGTCGCGTTTATCAAAGAAAAGATTCCAGGGGTTGAAACTGTTCATTATATGAGTGATGGTTGCCCCGGGCAGTACAAAAAGTGTTAAATGTGTCACTATGCGAACACGAGCAGCGGTATGGTTTGAGTGTAACTTGGTCGTTTTTTGCCACTGCACCAAGCAAGAAGACAGAGAAAAGAGCTAAAAGGATCCCTGGAACACGCAAGTATCACGAATATGTACCAGTGTCAGACTATTCTAATGAGCAAATGAAAAATGTTGCTTAAAATTTGATTTACTGGCAGGCAAGAAAACAAAGTAAATCAATAAATTATCATAGTGTTTTTCAATTTTCGAACAAATAATAAATTAATTTCTTTTGTCCACTAATAAATAAATCTGTTCTATTATATCTGCGAGCAGCTATAGAGTAATCTTAAATACCGAAAACAAGCAATAGAGGAACCCGTAAAAATATAATTATTTAAAAACTGATTTATTTCATTGATTATTAAATTAAATAATTTATTTCATTAATTTTAAATTTTCTTGATTTTTTTTCATTATAAAACACACGAAGGAAAACCTTTTAAAATCTCATGGAATAAAAGATATTATATAAATACATAGATATAATTCATTATGAAATACCATGCAATAATAGTGAATAATCCAAGAATATATTGTGACGGACGGGCGATTCGGTCCTGCTCTACAGTAAATTTGTATAAGGGGACAGGTGTTCTTTCTGGCGAATGGGCTCTGGGTGCATACACAAACATGGAAAAAGTTAATTTTCAATGTAGAAACACAGAATGCTTTCTTCCCAGAAAAGAGAATGGATATTACACAAAATATCGTTTCATTAAATGTTTAGAATGTTTTGTTAATAATAGTTTAGCATTAGTGAATTTCTCATGACTTTGACAAGTATGATCAATTTTATTATTGAATACGTAAATATTGCTAATGAACACTTTATTTCTGTCTTAAATTCACACTTCATACTGTAAATGGGAGCTCCCTTTGCTTATACTGATACATAATCACCTCGTTATTTTAACACTTATTCGTTTTATTTACAAAATAATACATGCTCTTCCAAAATACCCTTTCTGTTTTTCACATCAAATTATCTTATTTATTATTATATGACATACCCCCTCGTCTACTTCTCACAATCGTCTACTCCCTCTCCTAACTCACTTGATTCTATTATCCCATATAAGTCCCTTCTAGTAACAGTCTTGCTGATTTTGTTGGGCCTGGAATTCGCTGAGCTCCGCAGCCAATGCGCCGGCTTTTGATGTGGCTCTGACGGTAAATCTGTGAACTACTCATTTTCATAGTTTGCGCTATCTCAGCCGGTTGGATTTCGGTTGAATTTCTGTCTCCAGCGTAGGATGTGTGGTCTATGCGTGCTTATTGTGGAACCGTTAACGGTCTCTAGCCACCAGTTACTTTGAATTTAGGAAAGAAATCTAGTGATTTATAGCTTAATCGCATTGCCTGAAGTGTGTGTTATGACTACAAGAAGATGCTGGGTGTCCAATTGCACAAATTTAAAAGAAAATTAGCCATTAAAACGTGGTAATTTTGGTTTCCAAGAGATGTGAAAAAGTGAGTTTAATTTTTCGTATCTTACGTTTTTGTAATTTGTAGATTAATGCTGCTGTTAATTTTTTTAAAATTACGTCTATAAAATAAATAATTTGTTTTAGAGGCAGAATGGCTAAAATATATTGGGAACCATCTCTCGCCAAATGCACATTTTTGCCATTAGTGAGTCAATATACAAAGAGCAGTTTCTGCAATTGCATGTAACAGTGAACAATAATGCTACTGAAAACTTGGGATAATAATTGATCATTTGTGGATGAGAAACTATGGTATGCTGCAGGAAATGTGCCCAATACATTTGCTGACAGTATTCATGGTAAGTTTGTCTTGAAAGGGCATTCAAATAATTTAGTTGAAAGTTGTGGAACTTCTATTTTATGTTTCTGTTTATTTTCAGATCCCTTGTTTGAGCCCATCGAGATTATCACCAACTTCAATGGCTGTAACTGGTAAGATTTTTAAAAAATAGAATTCATCTGTCCAAAACGTAGCACAGATTAACTCATTTTTTATTGTTTACATTGGTAGTTCATCTGTCCCTTTTGGCAATAGAGCTTCAAACAGGACAGATTTTTTCAAGATTGCAAATGAGCATACAATTTTGTTTGGGGCATATTAATTTTGATTGTTTAAAGAGACCACCTTTTTTTAAAATTTTCAGGTCCTTGAGCACAGGCAGCAGTTCGTACTGAAAATGGTGAGTTTTTTTAATATGTGTGAAAGGCAAATAGAAGTATGCTACTGAAACCATAGCGTGTTGGTAATAATTTATTTTTGATTGTTACAGGTTCTTCTGTCAGAATGCTGGTACATCGAGTGTGGCAGATATGGTTGCTAGCCTTTTTCATGCCCTTATTTATTATTAGAGTATATTTACTAGATTGGTATTGCAGGCAGACTGACATGAAAAAAATGTGAAAGATTATTGCTGATATTTCTGATTCTGATCTGAGTTTTTGCAGTTAAAAAGGCATGTAAATGATTCATTAGAGTAAAAATAATGTTGATCTATAATTTTAATTTAAAAGTATACCCCAATAATGTAAGATAAAATAAAGAGATAATATTGTTTTAAAATTATTTTCTTTGAGGAGTCACAGCTCAGAAAGAAAATTTTAAAGAATTATGTAATTTAATTAAAAATTAATTAATTAAAAATTTCAGTAAATGACATTCTTAATTCTCTACAAAGTGTTTGAAGACAGCTCTTCTGATCTGACAGAGCATTAAGATCAGTGTGTACTCTGTCATTGGATACGATAAAATTGTGAATTTCAAATTATCAATTTCATTTTAAATTGAACATAAGATCCTGCACATTTCTGGAAACCTTTACTAAGTAGTGGTGGTACCAAGATGAGCTAAACCACAAAAATGTAATAGAAGGTTCAAAAAGGTCTCACTTAATCGATTGCAACCAAAGAAAGATTTACTTGGAACTCTGATGGAGTTTAGTAAAAAATATAGTTTTCCAAGTCATATTTTTGGTTATGTTCTCATAAATGTTAAATTGTAAATGCACCCTTATTTTAAACATCTGTACGTCATAAACACCTGAGCTCTAGTTTTAAATGCAGTATTCTGTTATAATGAAGTTTGGATCAAAGCTGGACAATTCTACTCATTGGTTAAAAGAATGTGATGTTATAATGCATGTGACATTACAATGCATCTCGATAAAATTGAAACTGGAGCTGGAAAGATAGATAGTTAAACCTTGTAAGGAAAAGTAGATAACATTTATATATCAATATTTGTTATTTTTATTATATCTAAAGCCACTAGTTAGTGCAGTTACGTTTTAGGTTTGGACAACATGCTAAAAGTTCAATTTTTAGCACTGGTGCTAAAAATGGCACAATGCTCAAATGTTCAGATACAACTGTTAAAGCAAGAAACAAACGTAATACTGTCATCTGACCTAATCAACTATTACTGACCTTTATGTAACAGTACATAATTAGGTGATTTATAATTTTGAATTAAAATAAAATAAAAGGCAGTAATTCTGATAAAAGATTCACGGTGAAAGTGGTTTTATTTTGCTCGTTGGATTGGGGCACACATCCTATTGGCCTTATGTCACCACCTTTCGTTCTCGCAAAATAAAATGGCACTTTCACCAATTGTATCGTAATGATTTGTTTTACTTAAGCAAAGATGCGATGTTTTCATTTGTTACTGTTCATTTAGCACTGTTCATTTATAGCGCTCTCTAATAAAGTAGTATTCCATTGTATTCACATTAATTTGGCATGTCTCTAAGCAAGTGAAGTTGCATTTGAACTCCTGTACTGCGTTTATTGCCTTATGTATAGCAAAATTGTTAATGCTATTGAAATTATAAAATTGTGTATTGTCAATATGTTCAATAAATACTAGATTTTACTGCTGTAATTTGATTTTTCTTCCTTAAAATCCTTACAATTAATTTTGTTATTTATGATAAGTTAAGATTGAAAATACAGGGAGTGATTTTGGAGAAATATATGTAATGAATATGGAGAAAATTTTAAAATGCCCGGGTACCTATTTTTTTCCAAATTTTTCGGTTACTTCTACGCTATTGGCTGTTCATTTGCCCAATAGACATCAATACGGCTGCACATGGCGGCACCGGAAGTTAATAAGGCTTCTCTGTTTAACATTGAGTGCCATACTCTTGAGTGATATACTCTTTGTTCCCACGCTACTCTCCCCAACCGCCGAGGTCCCGCCTGCCGCGGGACACACTCCTGCTCGGCACGAGTCCGCCCGGAACGGCCGTCACCACCGCGCTGTTTGAACCAAGTTGGCCCCCGCCGCCTCTGCCCAGAAACGAGGTGCGTTTCAATATGGTTTTAATCGACTAACAGATAAATGCTATTTTTCAGTCACAAAATCAGCGTTCTCCAGAACCATAATTTTTTTCTGAAAATTTAAATCCAGAAGTAAAGTTTAGGCGTCAAAAGAATGAAAAATATGTGTAAAAACACGTCGAATAAAATTATTGAAAAAGTCATTTTTACCAGTTAATGACGTTTTTCAGTCAATAGGTCGATGTTTTCGTCAAGTTTGACGATAAATTTGGATTTTTCGAAAGATTTCCTATAAGCATCTTCAGTGATTATACTTTTTAAACGAAATTGCATTGTATCAATCAAAAATATAATGATAAAAAAATGAAATTATGGAAAAAACCTTACTTTTTCTGTAGCAAGTATGGTTGACGATTTAATCTGAATTTTTGGATTTAAGGGAATGTTTTGATCAGGAATTCT